>VZTL01063979.1:0-60563 GCA_013400535.1 Scopus umbretta
GGGGGGGACACAGACACGGCTGCAGCAGTACTGAGAAGTGGAAGGGAAATAAAATTTTTAAAAAAGGAGTCCTTTCCCTGGGGCTTTGGCCTCTCCCCCCTGTGTGGAGCTGCAGACATCGTGGCTGGGAGGAGTGGGGCATTGCCAAGCTGGGAAAAAGGGTTTTCCACAACCTTTGGCACCAGCACCTGGACAAAAGCAGCTGACCCTGAAATGCCATCTTATGGCCCAGGGAGGGGGAAGAAGGGGTGACTGAGGGTGACATGGAGGGCTCTCCCATCTCCTTGATGCTCCTGAAGCCTGTCTCAGTGGCTGTGGAGGGAAAAGGGGCTGAAGCAGGGTCAGGGCAGCCAGGAGCACAGGGACAAAGCACTGTCTGCCCCATGGCCAGGCTGCCACATCCTTACGGATCAGCCAGCCAAGGCATATCTGTGGCATCATTGTCTATTGAACAACATCTGCTCTGACTCTGGAAAGCAACTTCCAGGCTCCTCCCAGGGCTCCTTGTTTGTTTTCTCCCCAGGATTTTCCTGATCAGATTGGCTTGGCTTACAAAGCCAAACTCACACCAGAAAGGGTATCAGGATGTTTGTGGGTAGGAAGGTTATGCTCCATATTAGTGATGCTGCCTTATAAAGCCCTGTTTGCACAGGCTCATAACTCTCTGAAAAATGCTCTCTTTTAGGATCAGACAGCAGGGATGGCTTTAAGAGCTAGTGCTGTGAAGCTGATGCTTTCCACTAAGTCACCTCCCAGCTCTTTGCTGATCAGCAAGATCAGCACTGGGAGAGAGGGCAAGCTGGAGGACACGCAGCGAGCTGAGGGATGGAAGACCACTGGTGAGGGGAGAAGAGCAGCTATAGCCAGGCTGGACAGATTTCTGTGGTCCTTGGTAGAGACCCAGGAAACAAGAGTGCAGACTGAACTTCCAGATAATTACTATTTGGAGATTTCAGCCACCAGCCAAGAGGTGGCAGCCATAGAGGACACAGTTAGGGACACTCCTGGACCATAAAGAGCAGTGACAGCTCCAGTCAGGACTTCCTTGACACCTGCAATGCACGGAGGGGTCATTTTATGCTTTTAAATGCGTTCAGCTGCCTACAAACGATCCATAGCTTAATCAATCATGGGATGACCAGGTACTCTTACACTGAAGTTGTTCAGAAGCACTGAGACCCAGCAGTGCCATTGTCCCCAGTAAAATGGCAGGCCTCCACAAATGAAGATGTTGGGCTTAGATATGACTTGTATCTGCATTTGATTGCTACAGGTTGGGTCACCATTTCTTGGTGGAAGATGGTTAACCCTTCCAAATCAAAAGCCTCTGCAAAAACTCATGAATGTTCTCAGAGAGTGCAGCTAAAATGTTCTCTCATTCTCCCCAGTCCACTCAAGTTTTCCAATTACTGGATGCAGTTCCCCCTTGGGAAGCTGCAAGTCCAGTGAGGTCTGTTCTGGAGGCAGGAGGAGGGAAGGTCCTTCAGGACACCCTTAAACTTCAGGATTTTTCCAGTTTACCAGGCTCAGTCCATTCAGGTACAGGGTGCCACCAGCGAAAGGAAAGTTGCAGACGTGGCACATTTCTTTTGGTGCCCAGGAAACCTTTGTAGACCAAGAAGCTCCTGATGGACCAACTCCAAATTCACCCTGGCTATGGCAGAGGGTGCACCTGAGCCATGGACACCACCAGGTCCCTTTGCTCTGTGACAAGGGCTGACCCTGGCTGCGTGGTTCAGAGTGAGCCCTGCTCTCATAGTACTGCAATATGAATCCTGGAAACTTCTCAACTATTCAGAAACAGCTCCTTTTCTCCAAAAATTCAAAGCATGCCTCACTTGGAGAGCTGCATTCTGTCCCTCCCAACACAGCAGTGACAGCATACGGCAACCTCCTAGCTGGGCTGCAAGCCTGGGGAAAGCCCACCTGATTTTCAAGCTCTGCAGGGAGACTGCAGTGGGTGGGTTATGGTCCTGGTGTCACCTCTCTTTCAGAAGTGTCCCAGGTGTTTTTATGCTCAGGAATACTATCCCAGCACCCTCCCAAACCTCTGCAGCTGCAAAATCTTCTTCTGAAACAGTAGACAGAGAGTAAACTGGTCAATTAATGTCATGATGCCATATACTGGAGTACCTGGATTGCTCTTTGCATTGATCCCAGCAGCAGACTGTTTGGCATGTGTCAGCAAACACAAGCAGGGCAGCTCTGGCCAGGATAACAGCCGACGAGGTAGGCAGCAAACAGTTCAATTCAGCTGTCAGAGCTGGAGCTTTACCTGGCAAAGACTGCTCTTCTCACCCATCTGCAGTGGGCCATGCACAGGTTGCACGAACAGGTGCAGCAGCAACTGGGCAGGCAGGGGCTCTCGCAGACAGAGCCAGAGCCCTGGCACCCAACACAAGGCAAGGGTGTTTGCAGGTAGAAGTGTCAGCTGTGAAGTCCAGTCCTACTGGGTCCTCCCAGCCTGTCCTGCCGGCAGCCTCCCCAGCCTTCAGAGGTCTCCCAGTCCCCTAACTGGAGGGCTGCAGCCAGTCTGATGCTCAGCTGCCCCCAGCAGCAGGTGCTCAGTGGAAGCAAAATGCAGCCCCTTGGATGGATGCTTGGTTCAAGGCAGGGCAGACAGACAGACAGACAGACTACATCAAAAGCCTAAAGACAGGCTGAGACCCCACATCATTGCTCAGAATCTTGCAGGATGATAAACCCAACCTCTCCACAGAAAACCAGTCCTCTGCAAGTTTTCTCATCCTCACTCAGGTGTGCTGAACCCAGGGTCACCTCCAGAGATGTGCTCCCGCTTCCACCTGGGGCACAGCTTGGGCTTGTGCCTATCTGCCCCCGGGACTGGCACCTCCTTTTTCTCCCCCCTCTCTCCCCTCTCTACTCTCCTCCCTCGGCTTTGCCTTCAAACAGTAAGGAACAAATTCCAGGGATTTTGCCTGGGGGCCCACGGAGCGGGGATGCGAGCTGGTCTCCATCTGACTGTGACCAAGTCTCTCCCCCTCACTGGAAATTGAAAGCAGAAGCTGTGGAGCGGTGACAAAAATCTGCATTACGTTATGGCAACTGGATTTTTTTTTTTTAAAGATTTTATAATACATAGTTTTGAAACTCTGCCAGTGATCATCATCAAAGTGAGAGGAGCGCCTTAGAAAGAACAATGGTGGCGGAGGGTGGGGGTGAGCAGGGTGGCTGGGTATTGATGTGTAATCCTTTTTAAAGCTAGTTCTAGAGACAGCATGGGATTTTTTTTAATTTTTTTTTTTTTTTCCTGAAGCGCAGATACAATTTAGTATGGTAACGGCAGCCAGTAATACCAGAGCTCTAGATAGAGGCGCTGGATTGCATTAGGGCTGCGCCGCAGTTAACCCCCCCCTCGCTGCCTGCAGCCTGCCCCTGCAGCTCCGGTCCCGGGAGGGCAGGGCGCAGGGCAGGGGGAGGAACGGGAAACGCAGAAGGGTCCAAAACAGAAGCTCAGGAGAGACCAGATGGAGAGGAGAGAAGAGGAGAGGAGAAGAGGGAGGAGAGGAGCGCGCTGCTGCAGGCAGGGCCAGGGCTCCGGATCCTGCTGGGAATCACAACCCGGAGACATCATCACCTCCAAGGGCAGAGCTAGGGCGCTGCCAGTGCGGTCTCCTGGGCTCTGCCAGTGCCACGGGCCGTCCGTCTCCTCCTCCATCAAAGCCCAGCCAAGCTAGGCGAAGACTCCCACGGCCCCCAGTGCCTTGACATCAGCTCCTTGGCCTGTGCGCCTCCCTTTCTACCCAAGCAGTCATTCTTACTGCCCCTATTTCCCTCACTACAAGGGTTCCTCCTTCAAGCCAAGCAAAACACAGGGCCTTTCCCAGTCCCTGTCCTGCTAACATCCTCCCACTGCACAAAAAGAGGGGAATGAGAGATCCCAGCACATGTCTTAATGGCAGCAAATGCTGTGAAACCCTGCTGGCTTGGGGGGCCAGGGTGTCAGGTCCTCGCATGCTTAAGTGCTCGCTGGAGTCTAAGTCTTTCTTTGGTTCTCCTGGACTGGAAAAAAGGAAAGAAAAAAAAACCCAAATCGGCCATTCACTGTCATTTTGTCATAGGAACTGTGTCAGAAGCACCAATGGCTCTGAACTAACTCGTACAGATAAAGCTCGTTATTTTGGCATCTTTGCGGAATCAAATAGCCATGCCAGTTGCCCAAATGTGGCAACTGGCATGGCTATTTGATTCCGCAAAGATGTGGCAACATCACGGGAGATCTGGTTTTACCCCAGCTTGACCGGCCAGGTGGGAAGAGCCCATGGTCCCTCGGTATCATTTTGCATCACCTGCTGGAGTCCAGTGACTTACAAACCACTGGCCCTGCTCATGCTGACTCAGACAAGCTCGTCCAGGCCTCCTAGGCTCACGTCTGCCCTGCTCCAGACTGGATCTTCAGAGTCTGTTGCTTACTGCTGCTATGGGAAATCAGTCTGGCAGCTTTTCCATATGCCTTTACCAGCAGAGTCCAACCCTAAGCCATCTCGCTCAGGCTTCCTTTCATGTTCTTTTCACTGAAACATGGCTTTCTGTACCTTCATGACCATGTTTCCTTCTGGGATGGACATATAACATTTCATACCACAACACTTCCTTCCTCCAAGTGACTCATGGAAAGTTCCCGTTCTCAGTGCGCCCAACGCCGAGCTCAGTTGTCTGGCACACATGAGAGCTGCTTGGCTGAGTCCCATGCACTTGTGTCTGGGAGCAGACCTTATCCCATGCATGTCAGGAAAGAGCAGAGCCAGAGGGAGGCAGGCAGGACGGCAGCAGCAGACCCCAGAGGAATGGTTCAAAGCTTCTGAGACTCTCCTGCCATGCCTTCAGAAGATGACAACACACATGGGCTCACTGCTGGTCCATGCCATCCCAGCCGAAGTGTGCAGCATGCAAGCTGAGGCAACCAGCATAAAACAACGTTTACACATTCCACTCTTTTGACCGCTAGACTGGACATGTTCATCTATGCATGCCCTGGCTATATATCATGCACATTATGCCCAAAATCACTACCTTCTCCACTTGGCATGTGCAGCAGCCTCTCCCGTGCCACGTTCAGGTGCTGGTTGTCTTTTTCTTGCCAGATGCAGATGACATTACATAGCAGCAATTGCTCAATTCCTTCATGCCACAGAGAATTGCACTGCCCATCAGAAACAGTAAACTACAGCCCACCTCGTTAGAAGTGACTGATGGCATCAGCTCAGAGCTTCCTGGCTTAGGAGATAGCTTGCTAGCTAACAATGTGTTGATAATTAAGTCCAGTCCTTTCCAAGAAGAGCTTCCCCTACCAGTTAATCCCAACAGCAAATAATGTAGATTGACTTTGTCTTGGTCTGTAAATGCAGGACTGGCCACAACAGCTCTGTCCCAAGGGCTCTCCGCTCTCCAGCATGGCTGGGTCCCTACTGCACCCCAGGGGCTGGCTGGGTGGAGAGAAGGTGCAAAATGCCTCAGTGAGACGCAAGCTCAGCTGGGGGTCTGGCCACCCCTCACAGGCTGGTGGGTGTAGGGACAGCTCCAGCTTGCCAAGTGGGTGTGAAGTGCGAGTGCATCATGGTGGTCCAGGAAGGCAGACCTGAGGTGCAATGAGGAAGATCAGAGAGCCCCAAGCTGTGTCCCACTCTTCATGGGGTAGCATGGGCTTGCTAGGGCAGCATGTACCAAGGGGGAGAGACTGGTTTGAGGAGCAATTCAGCTCCTGCCACCCTGCCCTGCTCCTTCTGCACATGGAGCACCGAGCACCACTGCACTGTGGAGGCAGAAGATGCAAGCAACGGACATTTTTATGCTTGTCTGCCAGACAGGTATGTCCCAGGCAGTGCAACATGCTAGTGTTGGATTGCTAAGTTCAGATCTAGATAAAAACCCTCCGTGCACATTGGCCCCATCCTGGAGCTGAGCTGTAGACATTGGTCACAGTTGGAGACCTTGCCCTAGCTCTCCAGACCTGCCTCCCTTGGACCATGCAAGACACTTTCCCTCTTAGTGCCTCCCAGTGACACCAGTTCTTGGCATCATCTGCAGATCTGAAGAATGATGCAAGCCCAGTCCCCGAGCAATTTTTTTACCCCATGTTTTTCCTCCTGCCAGGAAGGGATGCCCTGTGCCTCCAAGAGGTGGTGAATGGCAGACTCTGAAGCTTCCCCAGCACTGTGCAAGATGCAGATGTCCAGCCTCTGCCTGGAAGAGCCCTGTCACTGCTCAGCATGGGCATCTCACTCTGTTTCCACCATCACGCATCAGGCAGAGCATAGCACTGAGATACTATAGGGTATAGGCTACAGGGCTGTATGACCCAGGGAGTACAGAGGATGTGGGCACTTGGCCAGAGCTCACCTCTCCTGCTCTCAGCCCTTCTCCCTGCATAGCTCTGGAGGTAAACTGCTTCAGCAAGTGGGGGCAAAACCATAATGCTCCAAGTGACTGCAAAGTGGGGTCACTTTATGAAGCCCTCCCGGGGAGGCTGCCCACATGGCAAGGCTTGCTAGATCTCCTGTTGGGATGATGTGGAAAAATTTCCAGATGACACTGAAGAGCTTCCTACTTCTGATGTAAGCCTGAACAGTCCTGCCATGCCTTGCACCCATCTACTTCCAGCAGCTGCCAGTCCTTGGCATGAGTTTCTGAAACAGACCATGAGTGGAAGAGTGAAGTGGTCTCCTCAGCTCAAGCCTTTATGCTCACAGGAGATGGCCTCAATCATTATCATTAAGCCCATAATTATGTTGAGAGCATCACGTGTTTATGGCTAGTATCAAGGGGATCCTTCACTTACAGACTGTCAAAGCTCAGACCCCATCTTTCTGCCTGCAGTTAGGATGCTGTGGCAAGTCAGTGGCATTCTTGGCAGGGGAAACGGGGAAGGGTACCAGCAGTGGCAACAGGCCTTTAAGGGTGGTCCCAGATAATCATGGCAGGAACAGGAATCCCTTTGCATTTGAGATTTCAAATCACTGTCCTGTCCTCTCTACCTTTCCATCTACCCCCTCACATGCACCCATCTTATTGACAGTATACTGGGCACTTCCCTCAGATGTGACCCCAACCCACCTGTCCTGTTCCTTGCTCTGGGTGGATGGGGACATTGTACTACAGACACTGCTAGGGCCAAGCCCTGTGACCCTGCTATATGTGGATGCCACCTTCTAGGGGACGTTCCCCTCTGCAGCACAGCCCCAAAGCTAGCAGGGCCTCGGTGGGTACAAGGGGGGCATTCAGCTCTCTCAGTCTGTCCTGTCAGTGGGGACCCTTCACCACCCAGCATCGCCTGGAGGCAGACAGGATGAGTCATTTGTGCCTGGATCCAGGCTAGGTGACAAGTGTCCTCCCTGAGACACCTTCCCACATTGTATCAGACAGGGTGGGCACAGGGGTGTCTCCTGCTATAGGGCTAGGGATGTACTCTGCAGAGCCCTGAGGTCCAGCACAGGGGGGGTCCCTCATGGTTTCCCTGCCAGGGTTGTCCCTCTCGCTGTGGTGGTGGCCACAGAGCTGGAGCACAGAAGAAGAGGCAAAGGGCTGTGGCAATGGAATGGGGTCCTGGGGTGCTGCTGGCTGATGGAGCACAGCTGCCTGCCTCTGTTCAGCTGTGTTCAATCTTTGCAGGGAGCCTGCTGCTAGCTGCACCAACACGATAGCCTGGACCTGGGTGGGAACGCGAAGGGGCACCAGGGATCCCAGCTCCAGCACCTCCTCACTCACTTTGCCTAAAACTGGGACTGGTCACTATTGCTGGGTGCCCTGCCCTCTGGAGAAGGACAGACCCTGCCTCAATACGCCCCTGGGGGAAGCCAGGCACTGCACCGAGGTATTGTTGTCTCTCCTCTTGATCATAAGATGATGGGGCAGACTAGCTGTCCCACTCAGCTCACCATTGTGTCCTCCTCCCAGAGAGCTGCCTGTGGTGGGCAGCCAAGGCAAGGCCCAGGCATTGAAATGCTGCTTTGCCTCCATTGTGGTGGCTTGCAGCGCTGCCTTGGCTGTGGCCAAGGTGGATGCATCGGGTCTGTATCCTCTCCTCCTGCTTGTGGAGCAGGCAGCTGCTTGCTCCTCCCCTCCAGCCAGCTTCTGAAAGAGAAAGTCCTCTTCTCTCCCCAGTCTTATCCCTCCACCTGCCTCTCTGAAGGTGGAAGGTGATGGGAACTCTCCCCATTGGCTAATTTGGGGGATTTCGTCCATGGCAGGCAGGAAAGGCTGTGCGGGGAACTGCCCTTTGCTGACCCTTCCGCTCCAGCTACAGCACAGGAAAGTCTGGGGGTCCCTGGCCACTGCCTAAGGTCCCCTGCCCTTATAGAGCTAAAAAAAGACCAGCTACAAAATTTTGGCCCTTGGAGAAAGAAATTGGTTCCTCAGCCTTCCTCCATCCCCTGATCAGCCGGAGTCGTCTTCCTTCGCCATCCAGTCTCAGAGCACCTTCTCTCTCTCAGTCTGGGAAGATGCTGGTCTGCTTTCTGCGGGATCCAAGCACAACTCCCACCTCCTCCCTGCCACCCTTGGTTAACTTGGAGGCTCCCAAGCCCCTGTCCCCATGTGCCTGGGATGGCTCCCAGCCCTGATCCAGCAGCTCCCAGCAAGCAGGAGGCTGCAGGCTGCCTCCTGCCCTCCTTCTCTCTGGGTGCAGAGATGGAGGGTGCTGAGGAGGGGCCAAGAACACACACTCTTGCACGCACTTGCACACACACCCCTCTCTGAAAGGAGCAAGCTCTCTTTAATGAAAAGCAGCAGCCGGGTGTAGCTGGCAAGTGCAGGCTTCCAGGGTCGGGGCATTTAATGATGTCTTTAAACATTGTGAGTGTGTCTGTCTCTCACTCGTGTCCCTTCTGCTGTGCAGTGGGGACGCCTCTCCCCAGGCTGGTGCCTTGGGAAGAGCCCTCTCACCAGTGGGGCAGGTCAGGGAGATGAAAGCATGCCTATGAGCTCCAGCTCCCACCTCCTAGGAGACGGACATAGCCTCCCAGCCCAGGGACAATGGTGGGGTCTGGTCCCCCCGCGTTGTCTCTAGGTGATGTCACATCGATCAGAGCAGCCGTACCAAGGGGAGGGGAACAAACATGCACGCACACAAAAGAGCCTGCTTTGAAGTCCCGCGAAGGAGCGTGCCTGCTGCCTCTGGGCTGCCCGTACCTCCCAGGCCTTGGGCCGCGGGTGTGTGTGAACAGGGCTGGGGCGGCACAGCACAGAGGGGTGGGTGGATGCCTGCGGTGGCTGAACAGGAGGGCTGGAGCCTGTGAGCATCCACTGCACTCCCGGGATGTGAAGGGGATGGAGGCTTTGGTTTCCTACACCCGCTGCAGCCCAGTTTGCATGTGAGACCTCCCCTAACTAGCAGCCTTCCCGGGTGCTGCAAAAGCAAACCAGCCTTTCTGTGGCTGGAGAGAGAAGTTCATGGACCCCCATGTTAACCAGACCAGCCATACTAGGTTTCAAAGAGTTGCTCTGGGTTTGCAGCCAGTGGTGCTACCAGTGGTGACAGGGATTTGCTCGGCCACCGATTACAGGAGGTAATTAAACACATTTGGGTTCTTCACATTTCTTTCCTAATGAACCAGTTTGCTCCACAATTGGAAGGCCTGGGAGATTATCCAGTGAAAACAGAAACCCTTGTCGTATTGCATGACTCCAGGAGCTGGGGCTTTGATGGGAAAGCACCAGCATGAACGCCATGTGTGCTGGCAACACCACTGCTGTAACTGAGTTTGACGTGCAACCAGCCTTCAGCTGCGTGTAAAGCAGAAAAGATAGGGGCTTATTTAAATGCTATGGACTATATGTACCAGCAATGGTACATATGGATTTGCCATCGGATTTTCTTCTTTGCTGTGCACAGCAATGGTTCCCATCCACAAAAGAAGGAGCATGAAGCACACGTCACCCTGTACCATGTCCATCTTACTCTTGCTTCAGCCAATGTTGTTGCACTGGTGGCATTACTGGAGTTACCAGGCTCCTTCCAGCTGTCTACTGCAAGAAGTAAAACACATACAACCCCCACAGGCAGCCTGGGCCAAACCTCTCGGTGCTGCAAACAAATGAGGTGAGCTGTGTTGTATGGGAAGGCTGGGCAGAAGAGCGGTGAGGAGCTGTTCATGCATGCAAGATGAGCACACAGAGCAGGAACAGTAACTGCTGGACTGGATGAGCTCCCATCCTTGCACTTCAAACGCACACATACTTCAGCACAGTCCGCAGCATTGCAAGCCCCATCCCAAGCCCAGTCTGACCCTGGTGGGACGGGGAGCATTTCCTATTGACTTCAGAGTTCATCTTGGAGGCTGCACTTACTCCTCGGAGAATAACTTGCAGCTTGGTATAATTTTCACTCATTTTACATGCCCACTAAATGCCAAATCGGTGCCTGCCACCCTGGTTTCCCACCTCTGCCCAGAGCATAACTTCTGGCCCCAGTCACGTCACAGCTGAATGAAGCAAAAGAAACTGTTGGCTACAATTTTTAAAAAGCAAGTAATTGTTTTCAGCATCTTCCTTTTAATTAAAAAATTAGGGACCAAACCAAAAATACCCAGGAAGAATTCAATTTTTAGAAAGAGCAGCACACTTGTCATCTGGAAAAATCTGATGGCAGGCAGCTAAAAATAGAGATCTCCTGAACTTCTGAAAACTGTGCCCACTTGCACTGGTTTTCTTCTGCTCTAGCCGCACATGAAACCATCAAAACCTTTTCCTCCACTCCTCTGTTTGGGCACCAGTTTAATCAAACAGCCTGGGGAACAGCATGCATCTGCAGCTGCCAGGGGGGCCGGCAGACAAACCCTGCTGACAAGTAGGCGCTCTGTAAACCGTGGCTGCGAAGTTTGTTTACAGTGTTAAATGTCCATGAAAGTGGTGGTGATATTTAAAAATAAGGATGTTTTTTCATCTTCTGAATGGAAGTCTGGGCCTGGCCTGTGTTGTTGCAGAGAGGCAACATGATGCTACACTGGGCTCCTGTGGCAAGGAGGATGGATGCTTGTGCCAGCACCCTCTCCTGGCTGCCTCTGTACCCCCAGTGCTGAGCCAGCATCAGATCCACTGCAACCTGCCAGCATTCCTGCTCTTCCAAGCCACCCTGGACGAAGAGACATCCCTCAGTACTGGCCTAGGGAATGTGCATGCCTAGGGAATACAGGTTTGTCAATGCCTGCAGCCTGCATGTGCAGGCAGGGCATGCCCATGCTGCAATGCTTGCTGATGGAGACAAGAGCGCGCAATGCCCAGGTGTGTGGCTCTTGCTCTTTGAACTCACAGTGTTGGCAGATATGCTGATGTGGCACTAGGCACAGCATATTTTTAAATGGTAGAGCATCTTCCAGAATATCTCTGCCTTTAAAAGAACCACCTTTGTAGCTCGACCTGGAAATCTTCATAGCCAACTGAACAGACAGTCCTGCCTTGTGCCTATGCTTTGGGTCTGCTGCCTTGCACTTGGAGGAGACAAGGCTCTAAATGGAAGAAACCAACCAACCAAAGGAAAACACCATCACCACAGTGCATGCCTCTGGTTTGGGGGATGGGAGGGAAGAGAAAGGAAATAAAAAGGTAACCAAACTTTTAAGCAAAAGTTCTAGTGCATCTTAAGATGAAGGAGGTAAAAGCTTCAAGTATCATGTCCTCCTGTCAGAGCCTCTTTGTTCCCAGCAGATCTCCTCTCCCTTAACAACGCAGCACATTATTGCCCCTATACGCTAGCAAACACACCCACTGACCAACCCATGGAAAATGGTTGGGCTTTCATTTTCCACCGAGCGGGTACATTTCTTTGGCATCTTGGATGTCAAGCATTCCTGAGGCAACACGGTGAAAACACACTCAGCTCACAAACAGGGAATGTTTCGGGGCTGCAGCAAACACCAGTGTTACTCCCTTTTGGGGACTTCTCCTCCCCTCTCCGTAACCCAGACTGCGCCACAAAGGAGCAGATGCCGGCACTGCTGCAATTTATTTTAATTCCAACCCCCCATCTTTTTCTCCCCCCCCCCCTTTTTTTTTTTTTTGATTTTGCGTGTGTCTGGGTAAATTTAGTTCCCATAAAAGTGAAGGACTGTCAACACCAGCTTTGGAGCCAACCATACTGCCGGCAGCTGTTGTGCGGGCTGTGCGCACAAAGCCCCCGACTGCACCTCAGTGTGTCCCTCCCAGCCCCCACACAGCCCTCTGGCAGGTCCAGCTCTCGACCCCTTCAGCTCTGTCCCATGGCCTGGAGCCCCAGCTTTGCCCAAATCACACAGCTGCCCTGCCCCCGCTCCTCTCAGCCCTCCCGATCCCCTCAGCCTGGTTTGATCCTTCCTGGTCCGCATACATCTCCACACCGGTGCTGCTCCTCCCAAGCTCTCTGTCCTCTCCCATTTCCCACACCCTTCAAAGATGGGGGCAGCCAGACAGAGGTACCAACCCTTTGGCCAAGGATCTGCCCCAAAGGCAGCTGGATCCTGAGGAGGGACAGGACAGGGTCCTGCCAAAGGAGCTCTCCTTCAGCAGAGGGTCCCAGTAAAGTAGACCTCCTTGGATGGAGGATCCCCTGAGATAGTTCTCTTTGTATGGAGGATCCCAGTAAGGTAGCTCCCCTTGGATGGGGATCCAAGGGAGCTGCACATGGCCCAGGCAGGATAGCCATGCTGGAGGTTCCTGCTCCCACCCCCTCGGCCCTGTTCCTTCCCTGTGCTGCTCAGCATCTCTTGGCTCTCCCCTGGGTATCAGCGGACCCTTGGAAGGGTTTCATCCCACCAGGGTCTGTGATATCATTGGGTCCCTTTGTACAGCCTCCTGCAGGCAGGGGCCCAAGCAGCTCTGCAGGCAGCAGCCCTCTGCCAACTGTTCTTTCACCAGCAAAATCCAAGTATTTTGGTCTTTTTCTGGAGTTTCTTGTGAAATGGTGCCTGGAGAACGTGTGGGAGGAGCATGTCCCCTCCAAAGCAGAGCCAGCCCTGCTCTCATACAGGGTTTCTCACCCCCGTGCACCTCAGCACAGGGGAGGCGGTAATGCTCAGGCTGGATGTTGCAAACCAATCCCTCGCTGGAGAGCAAACAGAGCTTATAGTCATCAAGCAGCAGTGCCTCCAGAGTCCTGTGGAAACAAACTGCTTGTCATTTGGGTGCTGAGGAACGTTCATCCCCACTGTAGACAGTCCACGAGGGACTCAAGGGCTGAGCGCCTCTCTCCACTTCTCCACAGCTATAAGATCACCTCTTCCTCCCCTAAATCACAAGATGGGTCTCAAAGCCTAGGGGAGTGCTTGGTTTTCATGGCTGCTCTTTAAATGGAGGAGGTTGAATGTGGTGCTTTGGTTTGTGTTTTGACACACCTTCGCTGGTACCTCCCTTGCTCCTTCCTGTGTAGGTGCAGGAGACCTCTCAGCACAGCACTGCCGGCCATTGCCCACACATCCCTCTACACCCTTCTTCCTCCAGCCACTAGAATGGCCAAGTCCCCCTGGCTGCCTCTTGGCCTTGCTTACCCATGGCATCGTGTCTGCTCCTACCTCCTGCACAGCATCTGGGCAGCTCTCCCTGCCTGGGGTCGGGTCCTGCAGAAGATCCAGTGCAGACCACTGGGCTCACCCCATGCTTGCTGCATGGAAGCATTGTTCTCCAAGGCAAGGGGAAGTCAGCTCCTTGTTGATGGCTTTTCTCCAGGTGGTGGATTCAACCTCTATCAGAGAGTTGAAATTGCTTGGGGCATGGTCAGAGGGACTCCACATCCTACTAGGAACTTGTTTATGGTGAGAAACACAACCCTTGCTAGCAGACTTGCACCACCAAGCACTGAGAGGCTCTCCAAAGCATCCAAACCATCTCTGCACTCACCCCGCTTCTGAGGCTCCTAAACACCTCCAGCAGGACACCCCAAAGCCTCTGGCAGGGTCTGCTAAGCTGAGTGAGGAGGACATGTGAGGAGCCCCTCTGCAGGAGCAGGTAATGCTCAGCCTGTCCCTGGCACTGCTAAGACATTTGTCCTGCCAGCGCATTGCAGTCCCACAAGGACGCAGTCTGCTGGCAAGCCCATCCAGCCCATCCGAGCTGCTAGCGGTCTGTCCCTGCCAAGGATGCATCCTGCTCCTGATCCGCTGGGAAGCCAACTGTGCACACACCCGGGATGAGCTCTTTCACCCTCTCCTGCTCTGCTATGTGACTGAAGCCTTCTCCATCCAGCATCTCCTGCAACCCGCACAGCCTTCCTGAAGGCTTGCCATGACTTTGCCTGTGCCTCCAGCCTCCTCTGTCCTTCTCCCCAGGGAACAAGGGGCAATTCATGAGCCACAGGGCCAGGAGGGGCAGCCTGGGAGTGCAGTGAGGTGGAGCATTTGCCAGGGGTCAGCACAACTTCACCTTGTATAGAGGAGACGGCTGGGAAGCAGTTAACACTTTGGTACTGGATTGATTTCTCCTGGAAGGAAGGAAGTGTCCTCACGCAGAAAAAATGCAGAAATAACAGGGTTGGGTTTTTTTTGTTTTTTAAAAATAGCTATTCTTTTTTTTTCCAGCCATCTGTGCCATTTGCAGCTGATGGGAGGGGGAACGGTACTGGATGGGGGGGAATCATTTGGGTTTGGGACCAATGTTGCATTTACAGTGTACAAAACAAGAGAGGACATCTGTCCCCAGTGGAGTATTACGCACAGATCTAGGATTTTAGTACTGTGCTCATGTCCAGTGCTATCATTACAGATGCACAGAGTGGAGATGGTCAGGCACAATGCTGCGCTCCCTTCTCCTTGCCATCTTCCTTGTCTGCAATCTGCCATGACTCCCTTTGCCTGTGGGCTGCTCCTGCTATTCCCAGATCTTCAAGTGCTTTCCAACCAAGATGGTCTCCTTCTAGACTTCCCCCACCCCTTTTCCTGTACATTGATGCTGCTGGGGAGCAGCACCTGAGCAACAGTCAGTAGCATGCCAGTGCCTGGGCCACAGGCTGGTCCTTCACACCTCCACGAAGCCAGCCGTGGAGAACACATCCCTTTGCTGACAGGGGGTCTCCAAGCATCTTTCAGGAGCAGACCTCAGAGACTGCAGACTCGTTCTTCATCTACATAAGATGCCATTGCAGACAGCATCATCCTAGGTGCTAATTGTGTAGTGTTGCAGCTAACCTGCGCTCACTACAGATGCCCTCCAAAAACACTCTAAACCCTCTTTAGCAAGCCCTGTTGCTGGCTATGCTCCCTGTTAGCAGCAGTGGGGTATTTCTGTCATTAGCAAGGTGTAAAACCTGCCAGGCTTGTCTGCAGAAGAGGGTCTGGGCCTCCATTGGTGTTTCCACAGAATGCTGGCTCATGCAGAGCAGCAGAGCTGCATGCTGCAGAACCTCTGCTGGGAGCATCCTGAGGGAGCTCCTGCTCTGGGTTGTGTGCGTGGAAGGGAAAGAGGCTGCTGCTGTCAAAACTTGGTCACATTGGGAAGATGGCGATTCTGAACTGAGTGTCTGGCCGAGATGTTCTTCAGCACAGTCCTGGCACTTGCACGGAGGCTAGCAATCCTGGATGGGCCCTTGCTAGCCCTGCCACGTGCCTGGAGCTCACTGGGTGGGCTCTGACTGCAGGCAGTGCATCTTTGCCAAACACTTTTCAACAAAACCTTCAGCCTGACGTTGGCTTTTGCTTTTGCCGTGTCCCTCCCCTGCCTTTCCTGGTTATTTCCGATGGTGTGATCACCCATGCAGTATTTTCAATCCCGCCAAAAGAGCTCATTTAAGTTGTTAGCGAATTTTCAAATGAAGCAAGATGCTGCTCTGTTGGCTTGAGCGAGACAGGACCCAGTTGGGTGCAACATGCGCAAAGTATGAGGGCTTGAATGAAGAAGACACCTGGGGAATGTGGCTCTGCTAGAGAGGTCCTAGGTCCCTTGCTCCTGTCCTTGACTTTGGAAGGCAGAGGGCGGAGAGGAGAAGGGCAGGGGATAGAAGAACCATGGGAGGGAAAAGAGGGAGTCGAGAGAGCAGAACAGCCCACATCAGTTGTATTATCTATATAAAAATGTGAAGGTTTGCATGTGCCATCTGGAGGTTTGCATGCCCTCCAGAGCAAGCAAAGGGGAGTGGATGTGGTCAGGAGGAGAGGAAGTGATGGCAGGTCAGAGAGGACTACCAGTGGTTGGGAGAACCTGCTCTTACAGCAGGGAAGTGAGCACGCGCCCCACAGTTCATTACAAGCCATTCAGGCAATTAAGCTCACTTGCCTTGGGACTTTGGAGGCGAGAAGCACCAGACTGGTGGCTACGTTCCGTGATTTACAATACATCTGATAGTTCTAGCCCATTAATAAAACATGCAGTTGGCCATGAAAGGCACATCTGCCTATTTTAAAGACTATAATAATGGATAAAACTCTGACACATGGATTTCTGTAAGAAAACTAGCTCTGTAAATAGCATTCCAAAATTATGTATTCCATCAAATTCAATGGGACAGTTATTGTATGCTAATTAAATACTACTGAACTATTCAACGGTTGGATGGTGAATAAAGACTCAATTTTAGAAAAGCCACACAGTCCCTCAGAACACCCACAGACTCCCAAGGCTTTTACCACTGTCTTGAGCCTGCAATCAGCTCTCATAACAGGACGTGGACGGGCAGAGCACAGGCTGTTCGCAGGTCAAGTGACCTGTCCATCAGGAGCTCTGAGAACATAAGCACAGCTGCAATGCACTATCTGGGTGGTTAAATGATCTCAAACAAGGATTACGCATCCTGTCTCCTGGAAATCAGACTATCAAGAGCATAACTTGCTCTGCAGTTGCTCTTTTTCTCTTGGGAGAAGAGCTCTACACACTCCTCACTGACTGTGCCACTTTGCAAGAATTTTTTCCCTTTAATTCACCTGGGCCAACCTTACTTTGCCTGTTGGAACTACGTGTTGGGCCTTCCAGTTAGTGCAGGCCCATCTCCATGCAGGCTAAAACCAAGCAAAAACATGAAAAAGGGCCAACTGCAAAGACAAGTACAGTATTTGCAATGGAAGGAGTGTGCTAAAAAAGACAGGTCTTGCCCCAGCTCTAAACTGACCTGCTCGAGGCTCAAGTTGTTCACTGACAGGAATGGAGAGTCCCAGGTGAGTTCCCAGGAGTGGTGCCATGCTCCATAATCCCACGGGAAACCCTCCTCCAAACTCCTGTGCTGTGATAGATCAGCTCTCAGCCAACTCCAGCCTGAAGGGCTTCCTCCTCCTCAGCCCTTTTCACAAACAGCCAGGCCGAAAGCTAATGAAGTGGAGACAGACATACAGAGATATTTCCAAATCTTCACTGGTGCCTGACATTGTAACCTAATACGTGGGATCTCATTCCATCCAGCACCTTATCCTGGGAGCTTTTGCACGATCTAGTCCAGGACTGCCAAGCCCTCTGTATGAGCAGTGTATTGATAAAGCCTGTGGACACTTTCAAGTCTGCTAAAAAGATGTTTCGAGGTGACAGATCTTAAGCAACACACAGAGCTGAGCACTGCTCTGCTCTCCACACCCTTCCCCACTGCCAGGGGAAAGCAGCCACTATCAGTGATAGCTGGATCCAATTTATTAGGCGCTTCGAGGAGACATTCATCAGGCAAGGAGATAAATAATCTTCAGATGGAACAATTAAATTTAATTGCCTGAAGATTATTTGTCTCCTTCCCTGATGATTGTCTCTGCTGAGCGCCTTATAAATTGGATCCAGCTATCAGCAATATTAACTGTGTTTCCCCTCAAGACTGGCCCAGCTGCCCAGACCAAAACACTAGGCTCAGAATAAACTTTCACTGTTATGCGTCAAAACCGAGGTTGCCTCAGTGCTCATGGGTGTCTTTTTTCTTGCAGATAGACAGGTCCATGGTCTAGGTGGCTGGGTTTTCTGGTCCCTGGTGGGTGCAGCCTGAGCTCAGAGCACTGCTTCTGTTCCACTGGCTTTGTGGCAGTGATGTCCTTCTTGGCAAAAGCTTGAGGAGGGACAAGGTGAGCCCTGAGATGGACCATGCAAAGCTTCAGTGAGCTGGATTTTGTTGCAGCTGGAGAAATGAAGAACCAAGGCAATGGGGTCCATAGCATACTACAGAGCAGCAACAGCGTATGCAGGAAAGTGCTTGTGCTGGCCATGAGAGACATGGTGACGGAGCCACATTTCAGACTGAAGAGACCTTCAGCATGTGTGTGGGCTCGCTAATGCCTGTCCCAGTCAGTCTACCAGCTCGACGGCCAGCAAACTGTGGGAGCGTGGCTTTTCCATGTAGAGGCAGAGCAAGGATAGCCACCGTATTCATGTTACTCCAGGCCAGGACCAAAGCTGGAACCTCTTCAACAACCCAGGAGCCATCAACTCTCTCCTCTGAATATGTCTGAAGTCTGGAAAATATCTTAAATATGGGAGAGGAAAGGGAGGGGTTTGATCCTCAGCTGGTGTAAATCAGCGGAGCTCCATTGACATTGTTGGACGATTACTGAAACTTATGTCCTCTGACCCCAAAAATTTCTGGTGAGGGAGGTAATGACTGCAGAACATTCCAGTGTTGCAAGAGATCTTCCTCCAGCCTGGCTGTGGGAAGGCTGTAACTTGAGGGGCTGGGGTGCACAGGGATAAGTGTCTGGGTGAAGGAAGGGGAGAAAATACCCCAAGATTCCCAGCTCTGAGTCTCAGCTGGAAGGCAAGCTGGAAACCAGAGAGGCTGGGCTGCAAGGACCATATACCATGGGGAGATCTCATCCTCCTGCACCTTTCTAAGCATGGAAGATGGACGCTCTGGATATGAGTACCATGATGTCCTGCTCTCAGCGCAGCTCTGGGCAGTGGTGGACTCTAACAACGTGTCTGCCAGGCGGGACTGAGTCCAAGTCCACTGGTGCCCACCCTGCACATTGTGCACCATGGGAGCAATCAGCTCACCCCACATCTTCTACCCTGCCTGCCTTGGGAGAACTTTGGGTTGTTGGCGATCACCAAGAGCCATGGGCAACGTAACCCTCCACTCAAAGGCTGCTGATGCTCTGACAGATGAGCTGCATCCAGACATCCCGAGTGAAAGACAGCATTTAGTGGTGCGGGCCAGGTGCCAGTGCTGTGTGCTCTTTCCTGCAAGCAGTGCAGAAAAGACCCTGGAATCAACATGTTTACTGACAGACTCCTGCTCTATTGGCCTGGTTTTCTGAGGAAATGAAGCTTGTGCAATCACATTGTCTGGGGGTGTCTGTTCCTAATAACATCTGAGTCCACCAGCCAATTCCAATCCAATCTGATGGAGGGGGAGAGGTCTAAAAATATTGCGTCCTCCCAAGTCTCCTGGCAGTACGCTGGGTATTTAGCTAGGGTGCAGGTAACTCGGACCAGGCAAGGAATGGAAACATCTTATATACAAAGTCATGGAGAAGAGCAACAAGGTCACAGCTGGCTGCCAGTAGGTAACCCACAGCCCCATTGGGAAGAGGATCTCACCAGCAGTGGCCAGAGCTGGATGTGCACCATCAGCTAGGAGGAACATAAGTGTCCGGAAGGACGCGAGCTCCAGCTACTCAGGGCCTGGCGCTGCCTGCAGTTAGCGCACGTCTGGGCAGAGGAGGACAGAGTCTGCAGCAAGCCATGGCTGCCAGAATGTGTGGAGCTGAGTGCTGAAAAGCCTCCAGCTTCCCGGAGTGGTGGGGCTGAGGGATCCTCGGCCTGAAGGCGTGGGGTCCCAGCAGGCAAAAGTCTCCCTTCTGCTGTGGACAGGCGCTTCCAGGAGTGGAGCTGCTCTGCGGGCGACTTGCCAAGCAGAGCGGGACCCGCAGCCGCCCTGCATCGTGTCTCGTCTTGCTTCAGTCTGGACAAGATCTGGACAGCAGTGCCTTGTTTCTCCTCTCGTTGATGCTGGTTTAATTTGCTGAAGGCGTTCAATGGTGCACATGGTCTCTTTAGCTCAGCCCTGCCAGTAATATGAGCTTAACAGAGCTGGAAAGGACTTTTTTTTTTAAGCGCCTATACAAACATGATTTGTTTTGTAATAACTCTTCTTCTGTTCTGTTTTGAAGGGGATGATGGCTCTGGGATCTGAGGAGCTGGGAGACAGCTCAGAGCTGCTCAAATTTCTCTCCACGTGCTATCAATTAACGTCTTCATTAAACACCCAGATCAAAGCCGCTTCCAGCCGGAGCATGACAGCACAACAGAGCTTGGCTTCATGAAGTCACCCGCAATCGGTGACAATTGAAAAAGGGCTTGGTGTCCTGTACCAGCCACACATGGAAATGGGCGATAATGGCCAATGGAGGGAGTGAGTGTCCTTCCTTGGCTCCGATCACAATCTGGACCAGAAAACAAGACCCAAGCCATGGCAAGTGAGAGGCACTCCCTGCGGCAGTAGATCACCATCCTTTGTCCAGCGGCCTGCTCCCAGGCCAAATCTCTGGTCCTACTGGTGCCAAGGGCAACTCTCCAGTTGACTTCATTGAGACCTGACCTTGAGCTAACCTAGCAAAGCAGGACAGCTGGGAAAGTCATCCAGAAGGAAACACCACCACAAAATTATCCAGATAAGTGTTTCCTAAAGACTTTCCAACACATCTACCTCTATTTTACTTAACCTGTAGGCATGCAGGAACCCCAACCCCTGGCAGAGTCCCAGCTTCCCGTCTGCACCACTGTGCACATCCTTGTGTGATCAGACCTGACCAGCAAGGGGCCACAGCCTTCTGCTCGCATGGCTCCATCTCTACTTGCCACGGCAGCACGTCACCAGCTGACTCTGAGCCAGTCAATCCCGCATCCTAGACTTTGTACAAATATTTGTGCATCAGCCTGGTGCAAAAGGATACGCTTCCACTTACTGCCAAAACAACAAAACCTGGGATTTAATCCCTGTGGCAGCTTGGGTGCACCATTAATCCATGCTCAGTGCTCAGCCTAGAGCGGAGTGACTGCAGACCATATCACAGGGTCTTCCCCTTGCAGAGCCCTTCATTAGACACCAAGAAAGGTGAACCCCTCCAGGACATCTTGCAGCACTGGGTCCCACCATGCAGGCAGGCCATCTGCCTCTCTCTTCCCACCCTTCCTTCCAGTCCGAGCATGCCAGGTACCACAACCTCACCATGGTTTCTCACTTGGTGCTTGCAATGGGCAGAATGGCAGGGCCAGGCAGCCCCTACGAGAGGATGCAACTGGGCATGGCCAGGGTATGGCTGCCAGCCTGGTGGTGTGATCCATGCTCTTGTTTTACCGACGCTGACTGCAGGGTACAACAGTGGGACCCTGGTGTGTTGTCCCTTGCTTGCTTCTGTGCCCAAACACAGATGGTATTTGTGGCTGCTCTAACAAATACCACCCAAGGAAAGTTTTCTTTAAATATATATGGATCTATAATTAGCTGGTCATTTTCCGCATCCTTTAAGATAACTTTAGTAGACTTTAGCACCTGGTTTCAGCTTTCTGGTGTCATTACTGAGTAAACTGTGGGCAGACTGAAAATCCAGTGTGCACAAAGGTGTTGCTCTCATATAAGACATACCGTTGTATGAAAGTTGCTACCCCATGACATGCTGGGCTTTGCATCGATGAATGGCACTATGAGGGACCAGGCTGGGTTTGTTCTTATTGTAGATCCATTAACTGAGCATGTTGCTCATGAATGAGCAGGAACAGCAATGCTGGGGCCAGGAATAGCACAACAGTTGGGAAGATGACATCTCCCAGTATGCTGCCCCACCACAATGCTCACCCATGAACCACAGCACACACTGCTAATCCTTTCTGGGACACTTTGTCCCTCTCTGCCCCCTTATCCAGGCAGCATGGTCAGGAGCTCAGTGGGATGGATTTCCAGGACCTCAGTGGAAGCACTTAGTGCATTTTATTTCCAGTTTTGAGGCATTGTTGGAAACTGGCTGTCTTCAGGGAAAACGCTGGAAATCAGATCAGCTGATACCATCATGGTGATGGGCCCTCTACAACTGCAAGCAGCAGCAGTGACATTTGTCTGCACAGAGTGCTCTGTTGTGGTTTGGATGTGGCCGGCACCACATGGGGCTTTGGGGGAAGAGAGGAATGTGGCTGGCTCAGGAGCAGTGCTTGCAGCTATTTCTGCCACAGCAAACTGCACCTCGACAGTGGAGCTGCTGTGACCTCCTGCAGGCTGGGCAGCCAGCTCCAGCCTGGGATTTCCCAGGGGCTGAGTCAGGTGGAAAGTGGGTACCAGCCACCTACTCCCCAGCAAGGAGCTGCAGGATGTGCACAGCGCTGCTCTGCTCTTAGCCAGGGGCTATAAATCCTGCTGCCCACCATCCCATTTCAAGCAGTGGCATGGCAAGTCTAGGAGTGGGGTCCAGCAGCTCAAAAATAGTGAAAGAAAAGCAAAGTCATACTCTTGTTGCTATCTTAATTTACAGATCAAATTAAACTACTTAAAGACAAACATGTTTGCATCTCCTAAGGTTCTTTGAAGCCTGAGTCAGCAAAGTGCACACTCAGCTTTAAGAATGTGGTTTACAGTCTATTGGATTAAGCTGGAGCTTGAGGGAATAACCATACAAAAACGTTGTTTTAACACATCGTCTGTTAGGTTTTTCTTTTTTTCTTCCCACCAAAAATGCCTTTTTAGCCGTAATATAAATTTTCATAATAGATTGTTGGTTTCAACAAATGGTATCTTCCAAAATTCTTGAGTTAGAACAAACTTGTAGATATTCACTGGCTTGTTTCTGTGTTTTGGTTTTTCAAGTGAAAATTTGTTTGGTTAAAAAAAAAGTTAGTGTCTGGTTTGTTTTTTTTTTAAGTGGGAAATAAAATAAAGCACTATTGCTTCCTCATGAGTTTTTACTTTCATATTTTCAGTTCCTGTTTTCACAGTGTTTTATTTCTCAGGACACTTTGGGAACAGAACACTTTTCTGTGTCCTGGGAATTTTCATGGGGTAGAAAGAGCTGTATTCTGCCTGGTCTATAGGTGGGTTTGAAGAACCTCAAGCCAAAAAATCCTAGACACACCAAACTCAGCTGGAGCTTTCCGATGGTGCTAATGTTACCAGGACTCCCAGCTCCTCCAATCCAAGTGTCTTTGTGGTTTGGAAACTGCAGTCTTGGTCTAAAATCTGTATTGTCCAGCCCAGTTCCACAAGGGAAGTGGCTTTGCCCACAGCATACAGACTACACCAGTGTGTGGTTTCTTGGAGAAACCTGGGCTGTCTGAATAGAAGCTACTTGACAGTGAGCCTCAGGCCAGCAGTGTTTTGCTCAGTGGCTGCTCGGCAAAGCTGCATCCTCAGTGGGTATCTGTGCTGGGGATGGAAATTGTGGGCGCTCAGCAACCCCTTGATTCACCCAGCATAAACCTGATCACACCACATTTCAATTATATGGCTCTATTTATAAGCTACGTGGGTAAACAGTCCATGTAACTGCACAGTAATTGCACAGAGTTCCTACAGATGATAGAGCAATAATTAACTTAGTAATTGAGTGTGCCGGAATAGCCCTGGAACTTCCACTGTGTTTTGGATGGCTGGCATAGCTCTTGCTCACTTTCTCACCTCCTGTTTGAGGGAAGAAAGGCTTCCACTGACTTCAGCAGATCAGGCCCAGAACATCTCGCCTCTGTGGACAATACAGCTGCTTTATAGAATGGGTAGCTCTTCAGCTTTCGCCCATAACCAGAACTAAGGAAAGAAATTCCAAAGCAGGTACACAAGAGAGAAGTGTCCCAGGGGAAAAAAAGAGGGGGGAGAGGGAGAAAAAGGCAAAAAAGAAAAAAGCCAACAAAACAACCCCACAACTCAGACTCAGAAAGCCAAACCTTGGGAAACACAAAGCTGGATTCGTGTCTGATAAACTGAGCAACTCCCTTTGGACGAGAGAAAAGAAATGCAGATTCTTTAGAACTGATGCCAACAAACTCCTGACTTTGGGGAGGAAATTCAGAGTATCACAAATCAGGTTTATTTCTATGAATCCATAAAATGTGAGCAAAATACCACGCAGGGATTGCTCTTCTGGTGATGTAAATTAATACACTCCCATTAACCTTCATGGAAGTAAGCCAGTTTTCTCCTGCTGAGCTTCTGGACCTGGATCTACCTCCAAGCAGAGGGAGCGGAAGACTTGGTTGATGGACTGGACAAGCTGATGTTTGACTTTGACTGTTGCTAACAGCAAAAACTAATACAATGATCTGCATTTAAATGCTGTTAGTGACAGAAGTGATGTTCACAAAGAGATGAAAAAACCCTCACAAAGTACAAATTGTTCTGCAGCATCATCTTTTGGTGCTCCACAGCACATGGAAGAAGCCACACGTCCTAGCTGAGGAGACCAGCTCCTGCCTCCCAGGCAGGGTAGGATATGCATCCCTATCCCTATGTGATGCCCGCTGCTGCCCTCAGACCCTGCATGCTGCCAGCCGGAAAGGAAACCCTGGAACCATTTTGTTTGTTGTTGGATTAAGGGCAGCAGAAGACAAGCAGTGTTGGCATAGCGAGCTTTCCTCCTGAGCTCAGTTTTGTGGACAATGGGCAGTTCTTGGTCTCTCCCAGACCTTTGTTTCTGCCCCACTTCCCAGATAAGCATTGCTTATATCAGCCTCATCCAGATGAGATTTTTAAGGATGCCACATCCACCAGGATGCAGGGTTGTCCAGGGTAGACAGGTGTACAGCATGCAGGTTGTCTGGGACGCATGCCAGTGCGGAGGGTGTTAGTGCACTCAGGAGGTGCTCACCTGGGCTCAGGAGGGTGTATGGCATGCACATGGGTGCATCCATGTATAGGCACAGACGTGTTTGGGCCTGGATATTAGCTGTGCCTGAGGCTGGCAGTACTGGGGACACAGGGACAGTGATGTCTGTGCCCAGTGATGCAGGTCTGCATAGGCACAGTCCCCGCCCTGGGCCCCTTCTGGACTTTAGCCTGTTTTGCTTGGTAAAATACTCGGGAAAAGGGATTGCTACAAGCAAAATGATGCCTCTTTCAGCTCCACCTCCACTGCTTCCCCATGCCAGGAGACAGCAGGTATGAGGCCAGGTGCTCTGGGGATCTTCCTCCATCACCTGTGCCATGGTACACATGCCAGCACAAATGCCAGGCTGATCTGCACTGAGAAAGCCCCTTCGCCAAACCTCTGTTGCCAGTGCCGCTAGCACAGAGTGCAAGGAGACCTACCAGGGCAAACACTGTTAATCCTTGTGCTGCTGAGAGTGCCTGCCCTGGCTCCTTGCCTGAGAGCAACACCTCATCGTGCCATGCCAGCTGCCCAGAGAGTGATGCTGAAGCTGGTGGGAGGTTGTCAGCCCTGTACCAGCCTTGCTTGGGCCAGGTGCATGGCTTTAGGTTGGAGAAAGAAGGGAACAGAAAGCAACTTAGGCACTGGGGGGGGGGGGTTAAGAGNTGAGGCCCGGGGGGGGGGGGTTAAGAATTGACAGAGAAAAGCTTGAGCCACATAACCCAGAGCCTCAGTGCCCCTTAGCGCCTTGAGCCACTAAGGCCCAGCCTCAACTGTAACAACATCCTGCTTAAGAGCACATGTGACATAGCCTTCAAATACTAAAAACCAACCTTCATGTAACCAGCTCATGGCTCCAGGCTGGTTCAAGCAGCCACACTGGCTCCCCACAGTGCTTTAGAACTGAGATTATAGCCTTAGAGACTGCCGCATACAGAGCCTACACAGCTTCTGCTCCTACTTCTTGGCCATGGCGAAGGGCAGGAGAGTGTCTGAAGGCTTCAAGACCTGTTTGGAAAGAAAATGTGGATGCGCCCATGAAGCCACCCGGGTAGAGAAGGAGAAAGTGAAAAGATGCAACCACCTTGCAAGTGCCATTCTTCAAGAAAGGTAGTACACCACAGCCTGCCCCAGAAACCCCTCTTCTTTACCCAGGCCCTCTTTGCTCTGCTTTTCATGGTAGCCCCACCTTATCATGCATCATTTACCAGCAGAGTGTCTAAAGTCCATCTCATGAAGCTGAAGATGTGCTTGGGGGAGGAGTGAAGCTTCCAACAGGACATCACACGTCCCGGTGCCCCTGGTAGTGGGGAGTTTCCTACACGACTGCTATGCAACTCCCACCCTTCCCACTCTGCATCCAACTCTGCTTCTACGCAGGCCCCTGCTCTTTCCCTTTTCCTCTTCCAGGCAAGTGGAGGACCTCCCATGATACCACATACTGCTTTTGTTCCCTGCAGCCAAGTGATACATCCTGCTATGTGGCCAGAGAAACTCCTGCAGAAAAGCACTGCATGGCCAGCGAGATCCTCCCATGGGCAGGGGCTCTGCACTGAGAAATGTGGGTAACCAGATCCCAGCAGGGTCTAGCTGCAGAGGTTGCCCCATGTATACCCCAGCCAAAGAGTCAGCCTGGCTTTGGGTCACATCTCCATCTCTCTTGATGGATCAGGGCTTCTAGGAAGGGAGAACAATTGCTTAAGAAAATGGGAGGCCTTTTTCCTCTCTGGGATCAAATAAAAGGGCAGCAAGAGTTGCATGGACCCACACTCAGGAACACAAGTGTAGCTTTCTGTACGTAGCCCTGCTCTAATACTGCAGTCAATCTGTGACTTCCAGAAAGCCACTTAGTTTTTCACCAGTTGTGCCTTCCCTCTCCTCTGCCCCAGGCTCTGAGCATCAGTAGGTGACATGTGAAGAGGGTCTTGCTAGGGAAGGGCTACCCTGCAGCTCCTGCCTCTTTGGGATGTTGATGCCTCTTTGGGATGTCCAACAAGGAAAAACTCAGTGGAACCTCTACACTCACCAACCTGCTTCTTCCTTGACCTGGGAAAGTGGGATTGGTTTTAACTTGAGGCAGGAGATGAGCAAAGGGGAAAGGAGATGGGAGAAGTGCCTTTTTAAATGTTCCTTTGCTGCTTGCCTCCACATCCCTTAGTGGTGTCTGCACTGACGTCAATGCCGTGCTGTTGATTTGCACCGGCTGAGGGTATGGTACACAACCGTCCCCTTCAGAGTGGTTTTGACATGGGGCAGCAAAGGGCTCGTGCCAGGATATATTCCTGCCCACACCTCACAGTGCGCTGCTGGCTCTCTGCAACACAGCGAGGAACAATAAACCTCTGAGGAGCAACGGCAGTCAGCAGGCTGCAAAGCCCCTGCCTTCACCCTGGTACCCAGGGACAGGAGACTGCTGCCCATCCCTAACCCCTCCATGAAGAGAGAAGGGGAGCAAGGTGGCTGCTAAAGGGGCATCAGCAACACAAGCCTCACCTTGTGAAGGACTGCCAGCCTTGCACCTTGCTTGCTGCCACTTGCTTGAAAGCATTTGCGCCAGCTGCAATACAGCTGTGAGGTCTTGCTGCCTTCCACGCGCTTCCCCTTGGTGGAGGCTGCAGGACCGGATTAATGCATTTAACTGCAGATGCTTGGGCCCTGCAACCATTGGGTTTCCAACACCATGTGGAGGTGACAGCCTTTGCATGCCAAAGCTTATTTTACTGCCTTACAGAGCAACAAAGCCCAGAAAAACATTTTTAACTTGCACTTAACTCCCACACATGTGATTTGCGTGTTAACATAAACCTCCACTGGGTGGAAAGAATCCCATTAAACACTCCTGGGAAAGATGAATCCAGCCCTTGAGATCAGGACTAATTTGAGGGATGAAGGAAACACTACACATGAAGCCGCAAGAAGGAAAAGAGTGATACGCAGTCAGCAGCAGTCATCTTTACTATGGACCACAGGAGATGAGAAAATAACCTTGTTAACAAGAGACCTAGTGGCTAACA
Organism: Scopus umbretta; assembly: GCA_013400535.1. Taxonomy (NCBI): domain Eukaryota; kingdom Metazoa; phylum Chordata; class Aves; order Pelecaniformes; family Scopidae; genus Scopus; species Scopus umbretta. Next base: position 27,677 of record VZTL01063979.1, read on the forward strand.
AAATGTCATGCTATAGGACATACAAGAGAGGCCAAGCACAATCACCAGAACAAAACAGCAACTGAGGAGGAAAGGAAATCTCAGGATGGTGTGCAGGGTGTTGCAGTAGATGCCCTACAGCAAACCTCTGCTGGTGGTATCAACACAGCTGTGTGCACGTCTGTGTGTGCGTGGGGCTGGCTGCGTAGGTTCCTTTTGCCTTTAAAACAAGTCAAAGGGTCTTCACCTCTTGCACAACTCCAGTGTCTCTAGCACAATTATTATTACTTTTTTTCAGGGAAAAAATAATAGTATCATTTTGTTCCAAGAACTATGTGCAAGAATTGTTTCTCCAGGTACAGTGAAAGGAGGGCAGATAGGAAAACACCCTTCTCAGTGCTGTCCTTGTGACTTGTGCCCTCTTCTCATTGACACAACCCTCCCCAGCAATCCTCTGTGGCTTTGCCTTCAGTGAATCCCAAACAAGGCTTTTCAGAAAAAGAAGAAAGAAAAAAAAAAGGTATTGCTGCTTCTTGTAATATTTTTTCCTCTCTCCCCCCCTTTCCCCTTAAAAATGTTTACTTTCAAAAATTCCATTCCTGCAGAGATTCCTCCCAAGCTCTGAGGTCTCCACACTCCACCCTCCTCTTCTGCAGTCAGAAAAACTGAGTCTTGATGTCTCTTTGGTTAAAAAAAAAAAAACAAAACACAAACAAATAACACACAGCCCAGTATGATCCCATTCCATGGTGTGGACGCCTGATGAGAGGGTGTCTGTGGAAGAAGGAAGCATCAGAGACGAGCCGTCTGCTCTCTGGAAGCTGAGGTCCCTGAGCTGCCCGGCAGGCTCTCCTCGTCTCATACAGTGGTTGCTGGCCCATACTGGAGCACCAGAGGGGATGTTTCCTTGATCCGGACGTAAAACCGCCCCTCGGGCCAGGTAGTTTGGAGGGACAGAGGCAAGAAGTCATCAGGAAGCCACTGCTCACTCTCGTTGGAGGCGAACACCAGTCCAAAGTGCTCCAGCTGCTCCTCACCATAGCAGAAGGCGGACGAGGTACCCAGAACACCACGGGAGACATTGTTCATCTCGAGCACCACCAGCTTCACCACCTCCCTGGCGGACGTCTGGCTGGTGATGTGCAGCTGTGGAAAGAGAAAGGTGGGAGAGATGGATGGTAAGGGGGAGGAGTGAAGAGAAACCCATGGCCAGAGGAAGCGCATGGTGTGTCCTACAATGGTGATCACTGGGGCGGAGGAACAGCCATCCCCAAGGGTGCCCAGTGAGCAAGCAGCAGCAGCCCAGCGTGGAGCCGCAGGCATGCTGTGCCTGGGGACACCTGGTGTGCTGGGGCCCCAACTCATGCTCTGCTTTCTTGCCTCCACTGCACTGAGTCCTTACAGCTAAACTCTTGCATGTGTCACCTACAGCTAGCCTGCTCCGCTCAGGCTGCCCTACCATCCCATTACCTGTGGCCGGAGAGGTCTCAGCCCTAGCCCTGCTCCTGGCACCACTGAGGCATCTGCATAAAGTCCCTCTTGCGAGCAGGATACAGACTGTCAGACCAGCTGAACCATGACATCTCTGCCAAACTAGCAGTGCTGAGCCGAAGTGTCTTTGGGAAGTGGTGCTAAATTTCATCCCATTCACAAGCTCGGGGTTCTCCCACCAACAGCTACTGTTGCTCTCCCTCTCTGCTTTCTTGGGGACTGTCCCCTGAATCCCAAATACGGCTGAGAAAACAAGTTCATCTGGGCTCAGAGGGCTGCTAATGACTGTTGGGAGCCTACTACTTGACTTCAAAAGCCCTGAAGAGGGACATCCATCCTCCCCCGGGCAAGGCGATGGTTTCCTTTGGCACATCTGTAAGGGCTTGCAGAGCAGCACCCCGGTAGGGTGGTCCAAGCCCTCAGCCCACGTGAACCCTGCCAGCTCTGAACAATCATCACAGGGCTCAGCTGATTTATGCCAGCTGAGGAGCCTTTCCTTTGAACTCGGCTTTCTTCGAGAAGAACATCGTAAAATGCTTTCAAGCAGGCGTGTCCAGAGCTTTGCAACTTCAAAAGCCATGTGGGCAGTCTGCCAGGAACCCAAGGGCTGTGCTTCAGTTGCATAGAAATCTATGATAATTTCTCAAATGAAAAATAAATACTGTGAGTAAGATTCCCCTCTGCTTCTAACATCCCTGCTGGGTATAGAGAAACCAGCTATCAAAACTCCCCAGAAATAAAACCCATCAGCCTGCTGGCTCTGTCCTTCCTCTGCCATTTTATGGGCAGGCTGTGCTCAAGCTGCTCCGTCAGCATCCACCCTGGGCACCGGGAATGTTGGAAGGGAAATTTCACCAGGGGAAGGAGATTTGTGGCTGGGAGCAAAGGAGGTGGCAGAGCTGGAGAGGAACCTGCCCAAGACATGTGCCCTGGGGGTCCTCCTCCATGGGGGTGAGGGTGATCAGAGCTGGGAGGGGTCAGCTCTCAGCAGCAAATCCCTTGCAGAGAGGAACCAGGTCACACAGTGGCTCCAGTAGGCCTCAATGCCTACAGCAAGGAGGCAGCTTTGCCTGCTCGCCTTCACGGGCTGAAGACAAGCGGCTCCCGCTCTCCCTTCCCCAAAGGCACTCAGAGCTGGAGGGAGAGGAGCAGAGACTTGGGTAGGAGAGGCTGTGGGAGGACTGGGGACAGGGCAGGGTGGTGATGGCTGGATTTCAGCCAGCGGTCTGATGTGTTTGGAACACTGGGACATGGTGAGGGAAACCCATCAATGTGACCTTTGCTCACTCCCTGCTCGCCCTAGCTGGCACTAACCCTCTGTCAGCCACTGAAACATGGACCAAGAGCTGAACCACGGCTCCACTGCCTTGTCCCTCAAAAATACCCTACCCCATGACCCTGGTTCACCCCCTCTGCAGCAGTGGCTATCACTCACGCAGAGCTACGTGTCCTGTCCCATGCTGCTGGGAGCCTCATCACTATTGCAGGGACAAAGGGGTGTGGGGCGGGAGTGCTGTTGGTCTCCAGGGGACCTCACCCCCAGATAGTGGAGGACGGAGAGGGCAGTGCCAGGTGAGGGGCATGTGAGCCCTTGCTGCCTGCCTCCTGATCCTGCCAGGCCTTTCCAGCTGGGCACGGCAGAGCCACAACACTGCCCTTTGCAGGCTCCAGTACCTTGACACTGGTCTCTTCGGAGAGTCCGGTTTCATACTGAGGGCAGACCCGCAAGGTGACAGAGCCTGGCTTCTTCCCACGGTTGGCCAAGCAGCCGGGCTGCTCTGGCTGCTCCTGGAAGCTCTGAGTCCACTCGGCCGAGCGTGTCCGAAAGACGGGTTCAGAACCCTGCCCACCCTGGCCGTGCTCCGGGTTGGGTGTCGAGTCAGTCCCCAGCGTGAGCTGGCCGCAGTGGCCTGTGGTCCTGCTCTCTGTTGGGGAGCTGTCGACGGATCCAGGGCAGGACTTTCTGGCCGCCTGGCAGAGCGGTTTGGGGAAGTCCAGGCTGCTGGTTCGAACGCAGTATGCCTGCCTCTTCTCTGTGATGCGCAGCAGCTCAATCTGTCGGCTGGGCAGGACGAAGTCGCTGTCATAGAGCTCAGGGGGTGGCCGGGGCTCCTCTGGTGGTGGTGGTGGTGGCGGTGGCGGTGGGGTCTTTAGCTCGTGGGTCTGCAGGACATCTGGGGCGCTGTCCCGGAGGGTGCGAGCAACTCTCCTGCTGCAGCACTCGGGCCCCGATGAGGAGTACACCAGGTCAAGCTCCTTTGGGCTTTGTGCCCTGCTGGAGTCGTAGTCACTGTCGGTGGCCAGGAACACCTCCGAGGAACCCTCCTCGTCTGATAGCCCATGCAAGTCTGCGAGGGGCGTAAGAGAAGCAAAGAGGGGTTCAACCTTGCTGTCAGCAACCCAGGCTGAGGGTTCACACTAGATGGTATCCAAGGAAGCCACTAGACATTTACCCCCTTGCTGTACACCCGTGCTGCGCTCACCAAGGCACAGGCAGGGTAGGTCCTGCCCCAACTGAGACCGACTGCCCTGTTCATACTCCTGATGCCAGCCCTGCCTACACCCCCATGGCGCAGCCAGCCAGAGCAGCCCTCCCATTCCCCCCGAGGACAGGCAGCCCTCTGAGCTCACCAGGAAGGAGCTTTACAAAGCTGGGTTCTTACCAGAGTTGAGCTTATGGCTGGTCTCTGGTGAGGGTGCTGGGGAGGGAAGGTAGTCAAGGTGGGATGAGGTGGATTGGGTTTTCTCCTTCATTGCACCACCAGCCTCGTTGAGGAAGCCACTGAGAGACACCCCGCAGGAGGGCTGCTTGTACCGGGCATGTTGCAGGGCATCCATAATCCAGCGCATCTCGCGCCAGATCTCCTCCATTTGCTGACAAAATAGGAAATGAAGGATTCCTTTCAAAAAGCAAACAGCAGCAACAAAAAAGACCCACAACAAAACACAGGTTCTCCCCACACACTTTTCCCAAGAGGCGAAAGCTTCAGGGGAATCCTCAAGTCAGGAAATTCCAAGAAAGTGCTCTTGGGTGGGAAGATGCTGCTTTGACCACCAGCAGCTGCTGATTCAGCAGGACCTAACTGCTGCAGGCAGGGGTGCTGGGAAAGGGGGTAGCATGGGGTGCTCTTTCACACATCCATCCCAAAATGCATTTCCTGGCCCTTTTCCATCAAGGTGGGGATCTGGAGAATAGGAGCCTCCAGCTCTCTAATCAGGACTTTTTACATGATCATTGCAGTAAGAAGTTGCTAGATGAAGCTCTGCCTGCCGCTGCCCATCTGCCATGTCAGAGAAACCCCACGAGGTCACAGCCAGGAACACCAATGAACAGCCCTGGTGGGGATGCTCCTGCAGCTCATCCAGGGCCTGACTGTCCTGGCCATGTCCCACGGGCACTGTTGAGCTTGGCTCCCTCCCAGTGGGCTCCCGATCTGTGTACCTGGATGTAGTCCTGAACCTGCTGGTGCCTCTGCTTTGCAGTGGAGAGCTCTGCATCAGAGAAGGCCTCCCTGAGGCTCTGCTGGGAGAGGAGCGACTCCAGCTCCAGGAGGGCAGACACTTGGCAGTACTGGGTGATGAACTCCCGGTCGTACGTGAAGAAGTGCACTGGGAAGGGAATGAAAAATATAAGGTCCCTTGCTGTGGATGTCCTGTGGGCTCCTCTGCACTCAGGAGGCAACACTCTAGCCCACCTCGGGAGCCCTCAGCATTCCCTCCATGCCTCCTCTCCGGTGGGAGGTAAGTGAGCTCCAGCCCACCTCACTGCCCGTCCCAGCTCTTGGGAGGTCTCAGAGGACAAGGAGACTACCAAGGTTGGGTTTTGGCATTCTCTTTCCTCACCTAGCTCGAAGATCTGCAGTGGCAGCGTGAGGAAGCCAGAGCGAGGGGTGTAAGGGTTGTTCTGGCCTGGAGCAGTGCAGACATCATCCGATGGAGGCAGCAGCAGCAGGAAGGAGACCTGGCCCCCAAAGTCCAGCACCTCTTGGCTGTACAGACGGAAATCTTTGGCCTGAAAGAGGACACTGTAGGTAACAGCTGCAAACATCACCTGGTGGGCCCGCCACCGAGTCCTCATCTGCAGAGGAGTCCTCAGGGACCACCCACAGCCAGGGGACACTGCTGTTCCAGCACACAGCCAGAGGCTTCTTGCTTCTGGCATAATCTGTGCACCCCTCTTTCTCTCTTACTTCTCCTAAAAGTCTCTAAACTACTGGTCAAAGTCACTACAACAGCATCTCAGAGAAGTGCCACGAGCCATGGTCTCAGCCTGCTCAGAGAGGTGCCCTCACAGCTGCCTGGCCAGAAGCACATGCCTGGCACTGAGGCTGGTGGTCACCTTCCCAAGAAATACTCAGCATGATGGAAGAGAGATTTCTCCCTGTGCAGTCTGGTCCAGGAGGCTGCAGCTCCATCCCATGGCTGGCCAGGGACCATCCTGCTTTGGAGGGGCAGAGCTGGGCCAGAGCAACCCTGCAAGGGCTGAGCCCAGGACCAAACCACATAGCAGGCAATAATGCAAACCCAGATTCACCATCCTTGCTTCAGAGGTACATGTGAGGGTAAGACAAACAGCTCCTGTGGACACTGTGTTTGGGTAGGCAGATGCTTCAGATGCTGGTTGCCCACCACTTGCCTTCTATTTGCACGGGACTAAAATCTGATCGATGATTCAGGCCCCCGAAGAGGGACCAGGGGCAGCAGGACCCTGCCTACTGTGGTGACCAGGATGGTGCTGCACAGCTTTTTTCCCTCCCTCCTTCCCAGACCTTGGCACCTGACTGTACCTCTTGCAATGGGATGTTGACCAGGGTCATCAGCTCCTTGATGGCCACTTGGAGCTCCTGAAACAGGTGGTTCTGGGAGGTCTCAGCCTCTGGCCCTCCAGGAATGGGCTCCTCCATGCTGGCCATCTTCTGCAGCCATTCCCACTCCTCTCTGGAGAAAGGAGAAAGAGACATGTGCAGGAGGGAGCAGCTCAGGGTAGACCTGAATGTGCAATTGCTATGAAAGCTGTGTTTGCTTGGCTGTTGCTCCTCAGACAGTGCAGCAACCCAAAGGACGCGGGAGTTGTGGAGGTAGATGGGGGACCTGAGTTTGCTGCAGCTCCAGGCAGCCCTGCATGGCAGGCAGTGGGGCCAAGAGGGAATACTACATTGCTGCTAGGAGCCTGAAAGCAGAAGCAGAAGGTGATGGCTGCTCTCAGGCTGGGACAGAGGAGCCTGGCTTCCCTGGGTGAGCTGCCCTGCAAGGCCCACCTGGAGATGTTGGGGTTAGAGCGAATCTTGACATGGCACAGGATGTTGGGGAGCCGCTCCGGCACTAGCACTCGGATCTGGTCCACGGCGCTGCAGAGCTTCAAGTAGCCCAAGTAGAGGCCTGGGGAGAGGGCATGGCTGCTCCGCTGGTGGTAAGCCAGCTTGTCCTGAGAAGAAAGGCACTGCTGGATTGAGCAAGCCCTTGCAGCAGGGCTTTCTCCTGCCCTCATGCCGTCTGCTGCGGCACAATCAGCCCAGCCAGCAGATGGGAAGTGGCAGAGCAGGTACAATCTGGTGCTGCCGCAATGAATCTGGCACCAGTCTGATGTCTCCCCTCCAAGCAACAAGGTTTTTGCATGCTGGTTGGACTCTGCTCCCCCTCTGCCTGCAGCCAGGACCAAACCCTCGATAGCCTGGGCTCTGTCATGGCTCTTCCAGCCTGAGGGGGAGCAGGAAGTGCTGGTGGTCCCACAAAGGAGCCCACTACAATCCTCTGCCACGATGGCACTGGCGTAGTACCTGGATAGAGATTAGCAGTGTGTCCAGAGCAGTGGGCTCCTCTGGGGAAGACACGGACTTGCGGCTGGTCTGCAGCTTGCAGATGGGAACCCAGCGGACGCTCTCGAAGGTCTGGTTGGTCTTCACCTCCTTCAGGGTGATGATAAGGATGTTGCCCTGCTTGTCTTTGACAGGCTCAAAGAAGACCTGACCAAGGTCCTGGATACCCAGCAGCCCCTGTGTGATGGGATTGGAGGGCAGAAGAAAGCAGCAGGTCAGAGGACATGCTTGAGGCATAGTACTCTGGGTCTGGGCAGCCAGCACAAGACTGGGGGCCTCCCCTCTGCCTGCTGGAAACCAGCCTGCCCAGCAAATCACCCACTGGCAGCCCCCCGTCCCTCTGCACAAGATTGCTGTGAGGCCTGACACCCCACTGCCCAATGACCAGGGTCTTGCCAGGGAGGAGAAGGCCGGGGCACCTGGTCCTGCTGCTGACCGAGCTGTGGGCACGACTGGCAGAGCCTGGGGTTTTCCTGGGCGTGGCACATGTGCATGCTGCTCCCAAGGGAGCCAGACCCACAGTGCCCCCCAAAAAGCACTTGTGCCCCACCAGGCCCACCCTCACCTGCATTTGCGAGATGGCCAGCAGCATCTTGAAGCGTGTCTGCAGGATGCAGGAACAGGATGACTGGGAGACAGTGACACACTGCCGCAGCCACAGGATCTCGTCCCACATGCATGACACCTGCCACACATGAAAGGACTGTCACCACTGGCCACTGCTGCCTGCAGCTGGTTCACACAAAGGTGTTTTGGGGAAATCCATTTGCCTTTCTGTTTGACTTGGGTTAGGAATGTGCACCTGCACATATCACCTCTCAGCAGGGGTGTGATTTCCTATGCCACAGGCACCTCGAGATGCCTCCAGAGCCTGTATCCAAGGGATGCACCATGCTGTGTCCACTGTCTTCATCTAGGACTGGAGACCTTCTTAAGTTTGAGTAGAAGATAGCCAAGAGAGGGAGGGAGAAGATTGCATTCTCCCTCAGTAGATAAAGAGCATCCAGAGAAAGATTTTGGCCCTGAGCTGCTCACCTGTCCTTTCACTAAGCCTACTGACAGTGGAGGACCAGGCAGCAGCACCCTGTACGTCCTGCTCTGTACAACAGAGGCAGAACTGCGTGGCAGGATGCTGCAGTGAAGCAGTTAAACAGCTGAGAAGCCTCTGGCATCCCTGTGGAGAGGCAGCACCCACCCGTTGTGGCACGCAGCCTGCCCAGCACAGCACTGGTCCATCGCCCACCTGTCGCGGCATGCAGCCTGCCCAGCATTGCAATGGTCCATCGCCCACCTCTGGGCTTCCAGGGACTGGTGTGGAAATGCTGTTCCCTGGTGATTTCTCAGTCCATGAGGAATGCAAGCAAGGTGAGCAGCAAGCCTGGGGGCTGCCTGTGCTGCCAAGCTCCAGTGCCCAAAGGCAGCAGTGGTGCATGATGTCCACTTGCCTCACCCCGGCACTCCTGGGCTGCAACTGGCTCTCAGCATCACTCTGCCCTGTGTAGCACAGGAGGGCAGAGGCACAGCAGAGGTCCTGGAGGCAATGATGGGAAGCCCAGGAGCCACCAGATGTTGTATTGTCTGGTGCCAGTAGCTGGAGTAGCTTGTGCTCACTTTGTGCACATGGGGTGTCCCCTGATGCTTCTCCCAGCCTCAAATCAGAGCCAGCCAGCCCCGGAGAAGGCCCAACAGTGCCCCACGCACAGTGGGCACAGAAGCTCTGCAGGTTGTGGTGGCCATCATCTCAGCAGCATCCAGGGTGGTGGCCAAGCAGACAGAGATATGTCAGGAGACACACTCCTACCATGCCTCAGTGCATAGCACAGGGTCCCTGGGCCACCCACCTTGGTGAACCAGAGAAAATCCTGCATGAGCAGGCAGGAGTAGGTGTCATCAATCTCCACCACAGGGATCTGGTCTTCATGGGTCACCAGAATGTTGTCATCCTTGTAGAAGATGGCTGTCAGGTAAAGGCCCCTGCATGGGAGGGAAGACAGACTTCAGTGTCACTCCTGGCTGCCAGATTAATTTCCCAAGGGGTCTCTCTCCCAAGGGCAGAGGAGGTGCCCTGCCCCAGGTTCTCAGCTCCTCTCCAACTGCCCGTGGCAGAAAAGGCACACAGCCAGCACAGGAGCAGGGACAGGAACCCAATACTGCCAGCAAGGAGAGCCTGGCCAATGCCACAGCTCATGCCATGGCCGATGCCCCAGCCAGCACAAGGGAGGGTGATGGGGCCAGGCCTATGCAGGAGACACGCTGGGGTGCCTGGAAGCCAAGTGTGAAGGTGGAAGGGCAGTGGGGTCTAGAGGAGGGTGGGGTGTTGGGTGATGCTGAGAGATGGTGCAGGGATCTGGGTACAAGCACAGCTTGGCCACTCCAATGGATACACCAAGGTGAAACATTTGATTTCTGGACAATGGGACTCATCTCCACTGACCAAACCAGCTCGCTCCAGGAAAGGACCCATCTCTGAGCACCCCAGAGTCCCTGGTTTGTTCATGCAGCTCCTGGCCATGCCCAGGACGGGTAGCCCTACATCCCCACCGGCAGACGGGCTCTCCACCACCCCTGCACATCAGCCTCTCACCGCTTCAACGTCTTGAGAAACTTGCTGCCAGGGTGGAAGAGGTGCTTGAGGCTCTTGGAGACCGAGTGCTTCCTGCTCTGGGGCTGGTTCTTGCAGGGCTCTGGGGAGCAGAGAGCAGAGGATGCTGCAGCAGGAGACAAAAGGCTATGCTGGCAGCCTGTGGCATGGCATGCCAGCCTGGTGGGAAGGCTCTGCCAAGGTCTCCACTACCTGAGCTGTCTCCCTGTTATGCTCATTCATGGGACAGACCTACTCCTGATGCCACCCCAGCTCCCCAGACCATGTCACAACCCTGGGGGGCCTGGCTGGTTCCCCCACCCCACCCTCCCCACAGCACTGTGCTATGCACTCACCATGGCAAACGCAGTGCTGGTGGACAGTCTTCACCTGGCCCAGCAGATGGTCCAGAGCTTCAGCTTGTCCCCTTCGCCGCGGAGCCCGGCCGTCGTACTCCCGCCAGTCTGCGGGGTGGACCAGCATCACCTCAAGCACCTGGCCCATCGCCACCAGCACCTACCCCAATCCTGAGAGAAAGAGGGCTTCCCATCCCCTCCTCCCCATGGCAGGTCACCTCCTGGTACCCCACCTCTGTGTCCCACAGGCATGGCATGGCATAGCAGCAGTCATGGGTGCTGGGCATCTCTGGGTGAGCTGGGCTTTGGGATATCCCCAGTTTTGCGCCCCTCTTCCCAGGAGCACCCTGGCTCTGCACAGCACCCCACGGCCACCAGCCACCCCACAGCATGGCAAGGACATGGCAGAGGGAAAGAACAAGGTCCTGTCTGTTGCTGCCACACTTCACTGGCCTTAAAAAATAAAATTCTTTCCAGTGTCTTCCTCCAGGTCTTCCCTGGAGCTGCAGCTTTCTCCAGGCAAGTGCCAAGAGCTGGGCTCACCTCGGCAAACACATAAATAAGCTCTCCTGCCAGCTCTACCTGTTGCAAGATGGCAGCAGGACCAGGAGTGGGACTGGGGACCCAGCGTGCTTCTATGTTAGCTTTACGTTAATTGCTTTAAACACCCCCCGTGTCCTGCCTGCTGCTGTTTTCCATGGAAAGTTCAGCTCTGTTAACTTTGGCTGGGGCTCGCCACTATTTTTAGGAGCTTTAAAAACACCCAGGGAGGTGTCTGACTATATTCTGCTTGGCCAGGGAGGGAGCTTTACTGAAGGGAAAAATATTAATGGAGATAAAAATAAATAAAACCCACTCATGTCTGATTTGCTTCTTGATGCTGCGTGGATCTCGGTCAAGGGAATGTGACCTGTGTGGGATGGCAAAGGGGCTTTAAAGTGGGTGCAAACATGACTGACCCCCCGCTGCCAGGACAGGGTAAAGCCAAGGCAATGCGGTGCATGGGTAGGCTCGCTCTATGCGTTCATATACATGCAAATGTATTTTTGCATCTTTCCATACTGGTGCTATAGTGCTTGTGTATCTGCAGCTAGAGCTACGCATGGTGCCTGCACGTCTCTGGCCCCATCGCTGTTCACACGCACATGTTCACCGGCTTCTCAACACATACACGGCGCATCCGCTGCCCACATGCAGCAGCATGTGTGGTCCCTCTGGTCCCTCGCTGCCTGCAAGTGTGGTGGCAGGAACTGTGCCCACTGCCCTGCTGCCTGCTCGTTGGGATGGGCTCAGCTTCCCCAGGTGCACACACATGGCTCCTTACACATCTGATGGCGCTGATCCTGTGGGACCACCATGCAGTGGAGACCCATCTCGGGACCGGTGGTGAGGGGCAAAGGCCACCTCGGAGCCTGCTCAGCCCTGAACTTCACCCTTTGGGGCTGCTCCTTCCAGTTCAGTGCTCCTGCCCTGTCTCCCCCAGCACCCTGGGGTGCCTTGTGTGGAACTGTGTGGCTTTTCCCCCCTGCTTGCCCTGGTGCCAGTCTGGGGAGGTGAGTGCTGACAGCCCAGAGCTGTTCTCCAGTGGGGCTCGTGACCCCCATCCCAGCCTGGTGCCAGGGAACACAGGTCCCCAGGGCTGGACTGTATGGGCAAGAGCATGTGGTGGCACAGGGAGGGCTTCAGGCTCACTGCCACCCAGGACCAGGACAGCTCCAAGCCCTGGGGGGCATCTCCAGGGGCTGAGCTGAGACATCCCACCATGTCTCCCCTCAGCACGTGCCAACAGTGGTTTTGCACAGGCTTAGCTACTTTGGGGCAGATGTCATTGAGGCAGTAAGGACTGACCCCTCCCACAACCTGCCTTGTGCTAAATTACAAACCTCTGCTAAAAAAGACAGAAGTGTTTTTCCTTCCTTTAACTGAGAAAGCAAAACACCCTCTCTCCTAGCTTCCTCCTTAGGATGAGCTGATCCAGGTGGCCTAAAATTACTTAGCTTTTACCAGACAGCCAGGAGAATTTCAGGTTGAAAAATTAATATTTGGCAAAGTTCCTATCAGCTGGAGGCAGCATCCCAGATGCCTGGGCACAGCCCCCCTACTTGGCCCAAGACTCCAAATGCTGCCTCTGCTCTTGGGTCCACCAGACCCCATCCCAGCAGCGAGAGAGACCCCTGATGGCACAGGGAGCTGCCTCCTCCTCCCCCATCCATCCCACAGCCAGTGTTGGCTCCCGTGGGCATTCCCAGTAGTACTTACTGGAAGGGATGGCGAAAGGGGGCACAGAGGCTTGCGGGGGACCCCAACCCTTCATGTTGTAGGCGGACACCTGGACATAGTAAGCCGTGCCCTGCAAGAAGGGAAGCCATACTCAGCACACTGGTACCTCTCCTGGCTTGGCGTGTGAGGGAAGGAGGATCCCCCCCATAGACCAGTACACCACGAGTAGTACTAATCTGGGAGCCTGCACCCCAGGTCACTGGCTCTGACCTCCCACAGCTATACAAAGTTCTTGTTATCAGACACTAGAGAATCCCCACAGCTGGGTGGCTGGTTTTGGGGGGTGACAGATGAAAGACGTGACATTGCAAATGCCCCTTGCCAAGAGATGCTCCAGCCCCAAAGACTTGGGGCTTCCACAGCCTGAAGGGTTGGGGTGCTGCCTTCCTGCTGGGACACGCAAGGATCCGGCCCCTGGAGAGAGGAAGCTGGCCCAACACTGTAGAGGGTTTGTGGCATGGCGACAGTGATTAAAGGCCTCTGATTAAAGCTCAGTCAAGCTGCCAGATGTTGCAAGGCCTCCAGGCACTCATGAAGGCGGACAGGAGCCTGCGAAGCAGCTCTGAAAGCATGATTGATGGGCTCAGGCCAGCTCCTTGCAGCAATGCTGCTCCAGGCTCCACTCAAGCGCCATCCTGCTGTGCACCAGGGCAGCTCTCCCATCCAACAGCAGCTCTGGGGGTCTGGCACCACTGCCTTGGCTAAGCCCCTTGAAGTGCATCAAGGGCTTTCCCCACTCCTTGAGCTGGTGGTCCCAGCTTGCCTGCCTGCCTGCCCTGGACCTTTGGCACTGCACCTCCCAGATAAGGGCAACCCCATCCATCCCAGCATCTCCCTGTGTTCCCATCCCAAGTTCCACCCTGCCGCAGTCCCCATCCTGCCGTGTCTCTCCCTGCCAGCCCAATGCATGCCAGGGACAGAATGGCAGCCCCCGGGGAGGGGACAGCTGACAGGCAGCATGGCCCCTGCAGTTCTCAGGGAGATAAAACAGCAGGAAGCCCCAGCCCCAGCCAGCCTGTGACCTTGCTGAGTTCCCAGAGACGGAGACAGGGCTTGTCCCCCCTCTCCAATGAGCGATGGGGCTGGTGTGGGGGGTCGATCTGTGCAGGTGGCAGGGGAACAAGCCACTGATTTATTGCCCAGGAGGAGCATGGGTGGAGACAGGAGCGGGGTGGGGGACAAAAGATAAATCAGGCGCTTGGTGAATGGGCCTATTCTGCCTTTCACTTGAGAGTCCCCAGGCACCCTGTGCAGGGGGTTTCACCATTGCTAGGGTGCCTGTGGCTGTGCAGGGACAGACAGATGTCTTTCCCAGCCCTACGCTCTTAGCTCTGCCCACGGGCTGTGGTGAACATCACTGTGGCACAATCCTATTCCTCCTGATCAAAAGGATGCCCATCCCCTCCCTGCATTGGCTGCAGGGAATGACCCCATGGGCTGCACCATGGCCAGTGCTTTTCCTGGCTGTGGGCTCTCCCCCAACAGCCCAGACCCCTGCAGGGTACCCTAAGAGCTCACCGACACCAGTCCCCGGATGGTGAAGTGCAGGTTCTTCAGCTTGTCGATCACAGCCTCCCCCAGCGGCGGCGCAAAGGTGGGGGAGCTGCTCCACTCCACTGAAAGGAGAGAGACCCCAAGGTGCCATGTGGCCCCAGAGCAGGGACAGGCTACCAGGGCTGGCTGCAGTGTGTCGAGGCCAGCAGCTGCAAGAGGGACCACAGGCAGCATGGGAGCTGGAGGCAGCAGAGTGAAGGCAGGGCAGAGGGGGAGCCACAGCAAGGGGGACGGCACAGGGAGCTGCTGTCCTCCTCACTGAGCTGCATCAGTCAGGACCAGCACCCTCAAATGATGGGTCAGGAGCTGGGGATGGAGGAAATTCTCCCAAAAGCCAAAAATATCTGGTTTAAGTGGGTGAGGGGCACAGGAGTGGCAGGATGGCAAAGCCCCCCTGGTGTGCAGGATGAGGGGGCAATAAACAAATGGCACCCTGAGTTTCGCCGTGGTGCAGGACAGTGGTTCGGTCCAGCTCACTCTTTGGGTGGTAGCTGGGCTGTCCAGCAGCGTGCAGCCCTGGCTCCTCCTGTGCTTGAGCACAAAGGTGGCTTGACAGGGGCTTGGCAGCACTGCCCACGCCCCCCACATATTGGCACGGCGTGCACAGGGTAAGCGCCCCAGCATACCCCCCTGGCATACCCAAGGCACCTGCCATGGCTGCATGTCCCCTGCGCTGCTGTGGGCACCCCGGTCCTTACCTTTGTACTTAGTGACGACAGCTGAGTTGACGCTCAGGGGCTCCCAGAAAGTCACCTGCACTGACGAGCTACTGGCCACGGAGAGGTGGACGTTGGTAGGGGCATCCGGCACTCCTGGGGAAAGAGAGTGCAGGGACCACTACAGTGAGGACGGTCAATCTGAACCCCTTAATGTTCCTCCTGGGCCTCCCCCTGTGCCCAGGAACACGTGCCTGGAGCGCTTACCCCCTGTGCACCCATAAAGCGAGCTCTGGCTACAGGGTGCGGCGATCCTCTGACAGGTGCTGATGCAGCCCTGTGCCTGGACCATGCACAGCCCTGCTCCTTCCCCCAGTGCAGAGCTGCCCCCCAGGCCCCCCAAGCTCTCCTGTGGGCACTCACGGGCATGCTCAAATCCTGCCTTCATGCGCTTGTAAAGCCGGTATCGCCACTCCCAGGCCTTGAGCTGCTTCTCCTTCTCGGAGCAGTCAGCATTGGGCGCCTCATTCACCACCTGCGCTGTCAGCTCGTTGACACGCTGCTCTGCTTCCCGCACCAGTGTGGAGAGGTGCAGCGAGCGGCTCTCCAGGCTCACGACTGTGGGGTGGGTTGGCACAGCAGTGGGTCCCAGGAGGGGAGCCAGGAGGAGGGAAGAGAAGGTGGTTACGGCAAGCCCAGGCTCTGCTGGCACCAAGTCCCAACCCTGAGACCCCATCCTGCCCTCCATGTCCTGCTCCTGAGCTCCACTCAAGTGGTTGGCTCCACTCAAGCCCCTGCTACAGCCTGCACCAGTCTCCCAGAGCCCAGTGACCACCTCCCCACCTGGACCCTGGTGCCTGTGGTGCCCCACTCCACCAGACTGGAGACCCGGGTGACAAGCATGGCACAGCTCCTCCACACCAACTCACAGTGCGGGCTCTCCTTTGCTCCCGCCTGCAGCAGGGCCCTGGCGATGGGAGCATTATTGGTCATGATGGCGATGTCCAGGGGCAGTAGCCCCTCACTGTTTGGGGTGTTGAGGTCCAGCTCCTCGGGGCTGTACTGCTTCAGCAGCTCCTGGACCCTGTCTAGGTCCTGCAGCTCCACCGCCTCGAAGAGGGCAGCATTGCTCTGGAACTGGGTAGAAAGAGAAACTCAGGTTGGCTGAGCACAGGGTACCCTCCCCCACCCCACCAAACACCCTAGCCCCTCACCAGCAACCCACAAATCCAAACAGGATGGGCTGCCCTGGTTCCTGGGGCTCAGGAGCATCAGCTCTTTGCAGACACAACCAGATGATGCTGAGCAAACACCCAGACCAGCTCCAGCTGAACTTGCTCCAGGGCGGCTTCACTTAACATGCTCTTGGACTTCCACCCAGGTGACTGCATTGCCCGCACACAGCCCTTCCACCCCCATCTTCCTGGCCACAGCAGCACTGGATGGAGCCAGCAGGCACTAACCAGGTAGGACTTGCGGAGCTTCTCCTTCTCGCCCCGTCCTGCCAGGCTGCCCTCGTCGAAGGACGTGTAGTTGACGCGGAATTTTCCCGACAGGTTTCGGTAGAGCCTCTTGGCTGCATTTGGTGAGGAAGGGCCCGGCGGCTTCCTGGCCTGTGCCAGCTGCAGATCCCGCATCTGCTGCGTCATTTTAGGGGATGATGACCTGGGAAAGGGCAAGAAGGTGGGGGGAAATGAGGTACAGAGGTCATGCCAGAAAGTCAGAGGTACATCTGCAGTGTTGGGACTGAGGCACGACCCAGGAGAGCCAGAGCACTGATGTGAGCAGCTGCAAGATGGAGGCTGGTGCCAGCAACACACTCACTCATCTGTTATCAGCTGAGGCAAGTCCATTCCTCCTCCCCATCACCGCTGCTGGCCCTGCAGGCATCCCGAGGGGCTCATATGAACCCTGCAGGTGAGACATTTCCTTCCAGACCCAAGGGCTGGTCTGGCCTCAAGCTGCCCTTGAGCTGGGATGCCCTCAGCAACCTCAGGCTGCTCAGTACTGCAACCGGTCTCCATCCATCACACCAGGGAAATCTCTCCTTACTCCAAGGAGAGTACCAGCTGCCACATCCAGGGCTGCCCAAACTCCCTCCGCAGTGGGGGACGCAGGGACCGACAGCCCCCAAGCCCCATGATGGGTGAGTGCTGCCTACCACACAGTTGGCTTGGGACAGCCTTGTGCATCCTCTCCACATCCATCCTGCTAGCAGGAACCTGTCTCCTGCACTTACCACCATCCCTCAGCCCTCTTTGGTATGTGACTTTCCTCAGGGTGTTTATTCCAGCAAAGGACACCCTTTGAGAGTGAAGTGAGAGCAGGGAATGGACAAAAAAACATTTCTAATGGCACCGAGACAACACCGGGTCCCAATGGGGACCTGTGACCTCCAGTCTCCTGCTCACCAGCAGACCCAGGCTCCACAGCTGCTCCTCACCTTCTCCATCCACACTGATTAAGCTACAAAATCCTTTCTTCACTCTGATGTTGATTTCTACTTTAAATAGCCATGATAAATACATACAAGTCACTAGGAAAGCTGGCATCTTTTCTTGGCTTCCCAGAGGGGGAGCTGCCCCTCTCCCTGAAGCTGAGACTCTCAAGTACTCACCAAGACCTCATGCCCACCGGGCAAAGTCCCTGGCTTCGGTGTGAGCACAGCCTCGCTGCTGTGTGGGCCTTTCGCCCATGAGTCATCCCTTACAGCACCGAGGGTTTTCACTGGTGTCAAACATGTGATCCCCTTCTTGCCATAGCCTGTGGCATGGCAAGGAGACAAGGAGCATCAGGTCTAAAGAGCTTTTAGCACAACTACACTTAACTACACTTAACACAGTTCCTCTCAGTTTTGACCTCATACCCCTGTGTATAAGGTCAGATATTTAGGGGCAAGGTCTTCCCTGTATCACTTTATTGGTTAAATATCAAGCAAGGGGTAAGCGTGATAAAAAGCAGGACAGTTGTCTAGAAGGTCATGACAAAATGCTACTGCAAAGCTGTGCCTATGATTATGATGTTTATAAAGCCATCATCAGGAGGCAGGATATTAATAACAACCTCGCTACGTGCATCATCCTAATTTCAGATTAGGCACAGTGGCTGCAGAAGTCCTTTAATGATTTTACCTTTTATTACTGTGATATTTAAAAGTGGAAAATGATGGGGTGGTTGGCTCCTGCCAATCACTCATCTCACTGGCTTCAGCCTACAGATTTAGAGGTCTCAAGTGTGGCCCAAGCCACAGTGTCGAGTTGCTGCCCTGGATACCTCCAGGGATGGGCATTATCTGAATGTAGGGCCTTACAGACCAGACAATGAATACCAACCATGTGAGCTTCAGGTGACAAGACACCCCTAAGCAACCATGCAGAGATGGTTGGTGAGATCTGTGCAGCAGGGTCCTGCTGGTTCTGGTGGGGATGATGGAGAGCAGCTCTCCACCAGGAGGGTATCACCACATGGGGAGAGACCTTCACAACACAGGGAAGTGCTGGAGAACCAGCCCTGGGCTCACTGGGACCTACCCAGCTCTGCACACAGAGTCCTCAGCTCCCAGCTGTGCCAGCCTGAGCACATCGTGTTTCTTCACGGACATGCAGCAGCTCCTGGCATGGCCAGTCCTGAATACTCCTCATGCCAAGGAGCTCCGCAAAGGGTACATACAAGCCTCTACAGATGGCAAATACAAGACCCCAGATATCAAAGGAGCAGAAAACCATCACGCAGTTCTGCTGTCACTGGTAAACAGAAATTAAGAGAGAAAAGCCACCCATGCCTGTGCAGACAGGGCATTCTGGCACGAAGAAGCAACCAGCAAGGCAGGTCCTGACCCATGGACCAAGGCCAAGATGTAAAGTGCTATCTGACATACTTAGGAAAGAGAAATAACTGACTTGAGAGACTCTCCAGCAAAACCTTGCCTTTTTTATTGTGTATAAGAGCTCCCTGCTGCCCAAGTCCTTCACTTTCCACCTCCAACTGCTGCTCAGAGGTGAAGACAGCTCTTCTAGCAGGCTCGTTGATGAGATGCCCAATTCCTCTGCAGTTCCCCTTCATCCAACGAGGCAACAATGCTCTCCCACATCAGGAAAGGAAGGAAGACCCCCAAAAGCACCTCTCTGGAAGCCAGGTTAGACCCTGTTGTAACAGATCCCTGCTCCATCCATGCCTGCAGAATAAAGATTTTAAAAAGTAGTGGTGCTCTGGAGCAAAAGTACTTTTTCCTGCCAATTAAAATATATGGCAAATGACCCAGTACAGGCAGACTGAACAATTTGGAAGAAGTCTTTCAGAGATGGCAGAAACACAGGCGACACAGAGAAATTTCTCACTATTTTCCCTCATCTGATTTGCTTTTAATGAGAAGTAAAGAGATGAAATTATTCAGAGCTCAGGAGTGAACATCTATCTATATTAAACTGTCTGCCCCAAAGATAAAAGAGTTTCCTGCCCTGTGGTTATGAGTCATCTGGACTCAGTGAGATAGTCTTGATTTATCTAGAGCTAAACTTTGTGGTGGAGCAACTGATAGCTGAAAACAACACCCACAGATGCCGTGCCCTCAAGGTAGGACCAGCCAACACCAGCTCGCCCTGATGCCATCCTGCGGGGAGGTGGTGAGAGGAGGTCCCACCTCCTCTGCTTCTGTCTCAGTGCAGCCAAACTAAATTTGTCTCAACCCCAGTCAGTTCTTGTTGCTAATTATTTTTTATATTTTATATATGGGTGCTTTGCCGGCCCCAGCAGTTCAGTTTTCTGGCCATGGGATGTGTTTATAAACATCAGGGAGGTAGTGTGGACATCAGGTCTGCAATGCCATAAATCCATGTACCAGCAACCTCCACAGAAAAGGCTGAGATTCTGCTAAAAGATGCACTGGAGCTGGCTAGACCCATCTCATGAAACTAGTATAATGAGGATTTTTTTTTTTAAAGGACATGAGGATGGATGTGCATAAGACAACTTCATTTTATCCCTCCTTCTGCAATGAACACAAGCAAATACACTGGGTAGTTCATAACATTGTGGTTTTTGCATATTCTGGGTTTTAATGTTTCCAGTGCTGCAGATCTTGGCCTAGTAAACAGTGTTAATAATTGGTGTAATTATATGATTTAAAGTGCATTTTGTTTAAGGGCGTAGCCTCTCCAAGCCTCCAGCAGAGAACCAGTCCATGTCAGACAGGGCTGCTCTGTCCTGCCGGTGAAGCCCAGACCCCGGGTTGGCTGGAAGGAGCCCTGCCCACAAGGAGCCCAAGGGGACCCTGTGTCCTTCCCTTTAGCACCCACAGGGATGGCCCATGCTGGGCATCCGCTGCAACAGACATGCAAACCCCAGGGGGACTTTGTCCTCCCTACCACCATGTGCTCCCATCTTGGGGACAGGGGCTGGAGTTACCCGGACAGACAGGCAATGACCGTCCTGCCCGGAAGTCATGCGATGTGGCTGCTAGGGACCACGGTGGCCATCCCACACCACCTCCCACCATTGGGAGGCAGCACTGTGAAAAGGCTCATGTGCGAGCGATGCTGCTGCTGGTGGTAACAGCCTTCCAGCCAAAAACCGAGGCTGCCCGGTCCCTGCCACCCTCCCACCCCCCCACGCTGGCCACGGAAGGGATTAGCTCACGGGTGCCTGCCTATGCTGATAGCGAGAGGGCAGACTCCAGCCTGCAGCAGCAGACATGAGCTTAGCACCACACTCCCATCCTCGGGGGCGGCGTAGGCAGCTGTCACTGTGGGAAGCTGCTCCCTGCCATCTGCAGCCTGATGGAGCAGAGAGAGAAGTTGCGGGGCTCCATGCATGAGAGAAAGGGAGCCCGAAGGATGGAGGGTGAAAGGTGTTAATGCTTTGAAAGGATGAGGAGGTTTGGGGCATGGAGGAGGAGGAGAAGGACTGGGTCCTTGCAGCGCTCATTGTAGCATCATGGTGCTGTGGATGTCAGTGGTACGTTAGCACAAGCTGCCAGGGATGCTTTCCTGAACCATGATCCAATTCAGTCCATAGGGTTATCCAATGAAGGAACACAGAAAGGACAGAAGCCTAAAAACCAGTTATCAGGAAGAACCAATCCAACCCAGCCTACCTCACCCCAAAATTGGAGCTTGCATCAAGAGATCAGCTGGCAGGAGGAACATACAGGCTGTTTCCAAAGAAATCTGGGTGTGAGGGGTCTTCTGTCACTTGAGCATGCTCAGCCTGACCCCGCAACCAGGGCCACGCTCACCCTTGGCACATGAAGGAAATCACACGTTGTGGCTACACTCAGACACTAAATACTCCACAAGAGAATCCAGTTGAGCTCCTAACACACAAAGGAGCTCCTCTCAGCTCATGGGGACACGAACCAGAAGCGCAGCGTCCAGCATGAAGAGGAGCTGCTGATGCACTCGCACTTTCCACTCTTTCTGCCTGAGCATAAGCAATTTTTCAGGACTGGGGAAACAATGAATTCAAAATGGAGCACTAGTAGGGGAGCCCTTCCAAAAGAGTGGGATTTCATAACTCATCAAAAGGCACAGTCAAAACTAGGACAAAATGCTGTGCTTAGCATCCCTGCAAGGTGGCAGGATTTACAGGAGCAGCCTGCACAACGGTTACCCGTCCTGAGGTGTGCAAACCTCAAAGGTATTTAAATACTGTGTGGTGACCTGGCCATGCAAAGATGGAGCAAAACACTCCAGCTCCACGGAAATGTCTGCGTGCCTGGAAAATGCACTTGCTTATTGAAACCTGGGTCCAGGGAAAGGCACCAAACCAGATCCAGGGCTTTGTTTGTTTGTTTCCTACAGATTTTCTTTTTTATCCCCACTTGGCAAACCTGCTGAGTTTTGTTTTGAATGGAGCTGAAAGGAGCATGCCTCTTTTGTTTAGCAGTAACAACTAACTTATATAGATCCTGCTCATGCCAGTACATTTTTGTCTGAGCTCCAGAAGCCCAACGCTATTAGCCCAATGCTTGGAGGAGCTCAGTGTGGTGCAAGGCCAGGAGCTGCTGCATAGCGCCTTGGTCAGTGCGGGGTGTCCCCGAGCATCAGGCAGTGGTTTGGCAATGCTGGTATGGCTGCACGTTGTCTCTGTTGCCTCCATACCAGGCATGCCATGGTGCATGTAGGTGCTTCTTGAGGAGCGCATGACCCAAGGCAGCAGAGAGCAGACCCCATGGCCGTGCAGCCCACCACATCATGGCATAGCATTAGATTTAAAAGCTGACTCCCAGCAGCTTGGTACTGAATAAGCTGGAGGAGAAGAGTGCATCCTAGGCGAGATCTGCAACGTCCCGCCAGTGTTCAGTGCCCTGCACCTCTGCAGGGGAAGAAATTGAGGATTCCCCCGCAGGAGCAAGAGGGAGTCAGCATCATGCCTCACTGTCCAGGCTGTTTCCCGAATCAGGAGGCTTTTTGCATCCCTTGGGGAATGTTCATGCTGGGAGTGTAGCAGTTGCAGCATGCGGTAAGGACACCCTGGGACCAGCCCTCACTCAGCTGTCGAAGGGGCCAAGGCAGCAGGGAAGCACGTGGGCTGGACTTGTGATGTCCCACATCATGGGGCCAGTTGGCAAGTCGGCAGTGTCCTGCCGAGGCACGGCCATGTCCCCTGGTGCAGCACAGCAGGGAAGAGCCTGGCCACACAACTTGCCCCCACCGTACCGCCCTCCTAAATCACAGGCTCTGAATCTGCGAGAGATGGAGATTTCAGGACTCCAAGAGAGGTTCAGAGCCACCCAAGGAGATCACTTGCTGACAGTCTCTGGAGGCCTCACATAAAACACACCGTTTCTGCAGGCCCAGCAGTACATTTGGGGGAGGAAGGGAGCAGAGATGCTCAAGCAAATTCTGCTGCAACACAATAATGCGATAATGCTGCTGCTTCTTTATTTTCTTTTTTTTTATTATTTAATTAAGCATCCTGATCACTGTTTTCAAGTGAGCCCAGAAGGAGCCTGTGGCTCCACCCCCATTAAAATATGACCAAAATCAGACTTTCAGTTCCTCGGTCCCCCATGACAGTCCCTGCCATCACAGTCAGGACTGCTGTCGCACGCACACTGTAGTCACAAAGCGGGCACCATCCTGGCTGTGCCCACACACACACGTCCCTCCTGCCCTGCCTGCATACACACCTAACGCAACTTTGCCAGGACACAGGGGCACTTCTCCCTGGGGACTGTGCTAAGGGATGGTGCACAATGGCTGGCTCTCTAGCCAAGGCAGACAATGCTGACTACCATCAGCCCATAAGCACTAGCCCTGAGCTGCTCTAAAGGGGGCACCGGCTGGCATAGCCTGGCTCCAGGAACCCCAAGTCATCCCTTGAGGGAGAAGAAACACAAAATGCCAGAGGCTCGCACAGGCTCCATCCATGGACCTGGGTCAGGAAGGAGATGCTGGAGGGGAGATGCAATGTCCACATCAGGCTCTTGGCTCTGCAACCCAGCCCAGCTCTGCTGGCTTCACTGTTTTCATGAGCATTTACCCCAGCAGAGCTCCTGGCCCACCCTGCCCGGTGGCTCACACCTAGAAAATCCACTTTTCTGATTTTGTGCTACCAAATTTCTGTGATGATTGAGCTAAGTGCATATGTGCATTACAGACTAAGTCCCCCTGTCACCAGCACTGCTTGTCCCTGGGGCGCCTCCCACTGCAAAAAGACCCTGATGTCTCCCCACCAGCACGGGCACTGGGGATGGCGGATCCACCGGGAGCTGTGCTCTGCCCTGGGCTTCCACCTCCCAGCCAGGGTAAACCCTCCTTGCTGCACTCCCCACAATGCCAGCCTTTAGTTGCTGCTTGACATTAAGTGTCTGAGCAAGGAAGTCTTGGGTAAATGTTCTTGCTATGGGAACACACAGTGCTGTCTCTTTAATTACATTGTTTTTGTTTGGCTTTTTTTATTAGTTGTGCTGTGGCTTCCCCTCCCTGACAGGCCAGCAAAGCGCACGCTAAATATGGCCGGGTTTAAAGTCCGCCGTGAAACCCGAACCGCGGCACCAGACTGGCTGGACTTGGCGCAAGCCAGGGTTACGCGGGACACGCATTCCAGCCTCTGTGGTCCTGCTCCGGCCCCGCGCCCCCCGCCCACCCTCGTCCTGCTAAAACACCCGCCATCAAAGCAGCTCAGAGCGCAACCACCACACTCCAAAACACCTATGCATCCTCCTCTTCCTTGCCCCACTAAATCCTGCTGGGATCATAGCCTAGCCCTTTAGAGACCCCAAGCTGCCATGTCTCCATCATACCCATCACTTCCACACTGGTCCCCATCCCAAAGCACCCTTCCCCACACTTGCTCAGCCCACCTCTGGGCTGCCCCTCAGGGCTGGAGAGCCCTCTTCCCACCAGCCACAATGCTTTCATCTTCCTCTGTCCCCCTTGTTATTTTAAAGGCATTCCAGAGGATGCTGTCAGGCTTGGATGTGGTTTGGTTGGGTTGTTTGTTTTCGTACTGGAGGTTTTATGATCGCATTGGGAATGAGCTCTAATTGAGCTGCAATTCAAATTGCAGTCCGTGGGTATTTGTTTCATTTTTGGAAGGCTTAAACAGCAGCGCAGCTTAGGCTAGAGAATGCATTTGGTTTTAACTGGAACCTGATGGAGACAGGACTGAGCAGGACAGGCTGCCCTGAGCTGTGACCAAAGCTTATGGGGAAGCCCTGTGTGGCTGCCCCAGCGCCAGGTACCCAGGGCAGCAACAGGCAGGTGTGACCACAGCCCTGTGACCACCTAAAATCCTGCTGCTGCTGGGCAGGAGGCAGACGGAGCCAGTCCTCCGGTGCCAAGAGCCAAGCGCGCAGCCTGGGGCCTGGCTTGGATGGGGCTTGCAGCTGCCCTGTGAACCTCTATGCCCTGCAAACCTCTGTGCTCTGCAAACCCTTGCGTCCTGCAAACCGCTGACTTCTGCAAACCTCTGCACTGCCGGGTCTGTGACTCTGTGCTTGCCCAGCACCCCAGAGAGGGAGCTCCGCACCACTGCCCAGGCCGCTCAGTGTCAGGGGCTGGGTGCTCCTTGCTCCAGTTGGGAGCTACCTCTGGACTCAAGCTGCTCGCAGGGACCAGGCAGCAGAAACGGACAGGACCTAAAGGTCAGCGCCCAAACTGCCCTTCACAGGATCTACGTTGGTGTCAACTTCTGCTGACCGTGCCCCGTGCTGACTGCCAGAAC
Source organism: Scopus umbretta (assembly GCA_013400535.1). Classification (NCBI taxonomy): domain Eukaryota; kingdom Metazoa; phylum Chordata; class Aves; order Pelecaniformes; family Scopidae; genus Scopus; species Scopus umbretta. Next base: position 52,557 of record VZTL01063979.1, read on the forward strand.
TAGCAGTTCAGCCCCAGCACCCAAAATGTGCCTGATGCTTCTGGCACACACAACCAGCTGGACCTTTGCAGTAGGGACAGGACGACTGACAGATTTCCAAAGCATAGAGGGACTGGCTGAGCCCCTGCTCTGCATTGCAACAGCGCTTCCTCCAGTCCTTCCAGGATCTCACAAGCCAGGATGCTGGAGCAGGTCAGCAGTCCTCTGGAAGACACCCCCGACGTGCTGGCACCATCCTGGCTAAATCAGACTTCCGCATATTAAAAGCGGATGAGCGGTGGGGACTCACTGCCTCTCTTTCAGGAAGAAATCCTATCCCAGCTTGGCCTGCCAGGAACGAGCACTGCTCTGTGCCACAGATGCATGTGTGCAAACTCTTCTTGGAGGTATCAAATGCAGAAGCTGAGTCATATGATGCCTGGTCTCAAAGATCACTGAAGGTACAAGGAAGGGAAAAAAAATATCTCTATGGGGTTGCAGGGCCCCAGCTTGGACCCAGCTGGAGCAGAAGGTAGATGCTCCTCAGTGTGGGGATGCTCAGCTGTGCAGCCAGGGTCTGGCTGACATGCTGGGAGGAGTGAGAAGGGATGTAAGACCACGCTCATCCAACCTTGGTCCTGTCCCCTTGCTCAGGCCCTGACACCCACTTCTTGGAAGGGAGCGGGGCAGGCTGCTGGAGAAGCTGCTGTGGCTACCCCAGCCTGCACGGGGCCAGCAGCTGCATCTGAGCACTGTCCTGATGGGAGAAGGGGCCACGGGGGCCGGGATGGCATTGCCCCAGCTCCTCTGAGGGCTGCTGCCAGCAAAACACCCAGGACCCTCTGGGAGGCAGGAATAAGCACTAACTTATCTTCCCCCATGATGACTCAAGTGTGTGCAGGAGGAATGCTCTGCTTTTCAGCATGGCCTTGCACCAGGGCAAGATCCTCACCCCGCTGAGATCCACTGGGGCTCTCCGGCCCCCCTGCACTGCCGTGCCCCACTCCTGGGATGGTGGGGCTCTGCAGCCCCCATGCACCCAGGCCCACTGCTACGGTTCAAACATTGGCTCAGCTCCTCGCTCTGCTGGAAACAGGGCTCGTGGGAGCTGCATTCCCGCTGCCTGGCTCTGGAGCAGCAGCTCGCCCCGGCATAGGGGCATAGCCACATACCGTGGGGGCGGAGACCTACAGACTCATCACAGCAGTAAGAGGCAATCAATTTGAACCCAGACCTGCAGGGATGACAAACAAATCCTTTACCCTCCTGCGCCACCTGGTGCCACCAGGAAGAATACGCTAGTGAGATCTAGCTTTCGTCGGAAACCACCCCTTCTCCAAAACCATGAAATTGTAGAAAATTGGCCCAAGAAGGACTTCTGGAGGTCATCTGAGCTCATTCTCCCATTCCTGTGGCTGCCCTCCATCCCCAGCCAACTACATCCTACCTGCACTTCGTAGTGCTCCAGGGGACCTCCCCAGCCCTTCACTGGGATGTCCCTTCTGGTGGAAACCCCACTCCTAGTCCATTGTCCTACCCAAGCCATCCAGATAGACAGGGACCAAGCTGCTCAAGCACACCAAAGCTGCACGATGGAAACCAGCACCGCTGCCTGAAGACTTCCAGAGCTGCACCCAAAGGGGTTATAAAAGGCAGGCCACAGACATTGATCTCAGCAGGGAAGAGGAGATGATGGCCAAGACACAATGGAAGAACAGACAAATGCACACACCCAGCTCCAGAGCTGCTGCCCAGCTGGTAAATGTTACTGGAGTCAGAAACCCCTTTCCTGCTGGAAGGGAACCAGCAGGACCCAGCCGGCAGTGCTGGGCATACTGGCCACTACCCACAGGGTGTCCCTGGCACCGCTACCAAGTAGAGCCACACCCCCCCTCCACTGGGATCTCCTTGGACTGCTAGTGGCTGGCTTCCTGTTCAGCACAGCTTCATGCCAGGATCTTCTCCCAGCTCGCTCCATGACCAGCTCCCTGCCCAGCACCCACTGGGGGCCTTCTCCTCTGCCAGGAGGGACCAACCCCACCATGTAGCCCTGCTGCTGGTGTCATGCCAGCACCACCCCGTGCAATGCCAGAGGAGCTTGTTCACTGCCACCCAACTACACAAGCACTCATGTATGCCAGAGCTGACTTTCTCTCCATGCATCTCCAGTGGAGTCAGGGTCCAAAGGCTGCAGTCCAAGAGGAGAAGCCAGCTTTTTTTAAATTTGGCTAGAAAACACCCCACAAGGGCTCAAGTCCTCTTGTAACGGCACTAGCTGGGGACACCTCAACACCAGCCAGGCCTCCTTCCAGCTGAGGTTTGCCTGTTGCCTCCATCAGACCAGAGCTTTCCCATCTCATGTGTCGCATTATCCTCCCTCTAGCTGCAGAAAGCTTTGAGATACTATCAGGTGGCGAAGCTCAAGCTGAGGATAACAGAGCCTATGGAGGAATTGTCAAGACCCCCAGGAGAGCAAGCAGAAAAGATTTCCACCCTAATATAAAACAGCAATGTTAAAAATCATAGTAATCACCAGGTCAAACCTCTGACCATCAGGACATGCTCATCTATCCATGCATCAATGTGACCAGTGCTGCTAAGCAGCATGGGAGAGGCAGGGATGCAAATACCCTTTCCTGTGGTCTTGCAGGACATGGGACCACTGGGAAATGCTCTCTCCTCTCATTGAGCATTGCCTCAGCTTCTGGTCTAGAGACAAGACACTGCCCAAGTTGACCTGAGCTCTGTTCCTTGCTCTGCCACTGAGGGCAAGAGGCAGGTGATGCCCACAGCCAGTGCCTCAGTTTCCATGCACGGGAAACATAGATAAGGACAATATTGTCTTTTATAATGTGTTTTGAGACTTGCTAATGAGGAGCACCAAACAACCACTTGGGCTCCTTGCAGTCACCACTCCTGACCTGAACTTGCGTGGGCAAGGGGATGCCTCTAGAGATGGGAACAGAAGGTGCTCGGTGCAGTTGGAAAGCAGTGGGTGCAGTGGCCAGAGTCTCTTTGCAGAATTGCTCTTTGAAGCATACACAGCCGTGCTTTCCAGAGGCTAAAAAGTTGACCAAATCTGTGTTGATTTCCACCAGGAATGCACCAACCCTGCCAAATTTCAAATCTCTTTTGCAAAGCATGGAGGCACCAGAAGTCCTCAAACAAAGAGATGGGAGAAAAAAAATAATCTGGCAAAGCTACCATTTTTCCCGAACCTTCTGCTGAAACGGGGCGGGGAGGGGAAGGAGAAAGTTCAGCCTGAGGCAGAGTGAGCATGGAAAAATTCATCCCAAACAGTTAAAATCTGGCAAAGGTATAAGCAAACAAACTTCCACTGGAAAGTGTTATACAGCTTTAACAACAGGCGTCTGCTGGCTCCGACTACAATCAACGTGTGGGGTGAGAGGTGCCCTCCTCACCCCTTGCCCCTCACCCCTCCACGGCAGCACATGAGGATGACTTCACTGCAGCACAGAAGAGCAAGGGTGACCAGGGCCAACAGCTGCAGGTGGCCCTGAGGTGGCAGCACGGGATGAGAGGAGACCACTCCAACCCCAGCACCTCAGAGATCTCTCAAAGCACTTGGGAGATCCCTGTTCACATGGTTACACCGAGCAGGAGCTTTGAGCCAGACCTAAACCACTTGGGCTCCTCCATCACCAAGAGCTTGGGAAACATCTCACAGAGCTGGTGGCCTCAACACGCAGTGGATGCTGCTGTCTCCTTCCTCCCCCTTGCCATCCCCTGAACAGTGAGAGGGGTAGTGGAGACACCCTGCTCATCCCACCATACTCCTCACTCTGCTTCTCCTGGCTGTGTGGTGCGAGACAGCTTCCCCGGGACCAAGATGCTCACAGACCTGGAAAGCTTCTCTAGATGCCCACTGCGTCCTGGCACATGCTGGCCTGGGATGCCACACCTTGTCCCCTGTGTTGACATGGGCTGGCTCAGGCTGCAATTACACCTTCTGATTTACTGTGCCAAGAAGCCCTCAGCCCAGAGGGTTTCTCTTCCTCTGATACCCCCGATTCTGACGACAGACCAAATGATGTGGTATGAACAAAGACATGGAAGCTAGCGAGCGTGATCTCCAGGTAAAACGTGGGAGAAGGATGAGGCGGGGAGGTTTAACTCTTACCTCTGTCACAGACCACCTGGGTGACCTTGAGCAGGTCACTAAAGCCCTGGTTCTGCAATGAGGTTCCTTCCATCCCCTCTTAAGACCAGGGAGAGCAGCAGTTATGGCAGCACAGTCCCAGTGTAGCCCAAGGACAGCTCTCTCCATCTGCTGGTGTTTCTTCCTGGTGTGAAGAGCAGCTGCTCAGGCAGCAGATACCTCCTCCCTGGCACAGCAGGAGGATGAGGTGAGCATGCTGGTGCATGAGGAAGGCAGCCTTGGGTCTCCATGCAATACAGCATCCTGTTCCTGACCTGCTTGCATTGTTAGGAAAGAAAATGACCAAAGAAACTTCACGAGTTCATGTGAAGTTCACCTGAATGGAGCTCTGCTCCATAAGTGAAACTGCTTTTCTGCTTGCCACGAGCCTTCCAGAACTTGTGACTGGGGCAGAGCATGGCCAGGAGAGTGCTGGGATGATGGGACCTCTTAGCAGCATCAGCCTTCTACTTACACAGAAAGCAGGCAAGTGCTCCACCAGCTTATCCACCTCTTTGCTCAAGGAGCTCCAAAAACACACTCACAGCTAAGGTTCCATCAGAAGAAAGACCCTTGGACAGCCAGCAAGACACCAGGCATAGACAGGGAAAGCAGGAGCGTTAGCTTCATGTCACACCAGCTTATCTGTGTTCAGAAGCAACCTCCTTGCTTCCCAGACCTGCTGCTTCACAGGATTTCAGTGCACAGGGAAACCTGGTACAACTCTCCTAACCGCAAGCACCTGCCTGGCACAGGACATGGCAGGACTTGGCTCTGAGCTTCCCCCGAAGTGCAGCAGCACTCGCAGCCCTGCTTGCTGCAGGGAGGATGGAGCTGGCTGCCCATGAGGGGCACAGGGCAGTGCCAAGGCACCCTGGCAGCACCCTAGCACATGTTAGACCGCAGATGACCTGCTTACTCACCAGCAAACCCATGCCTTCACCCAACTTCACCTTCTGACAAAGACCAGAGGCAGAGCAGTCCCTCCCAGCACCAGAAACCCAGCCAAGCCTCACCAGGCTTTCTCTGCCCTCGAGGCTGTTCCCTGCCACAAGGCAGCAGGGACTGACACATTGATGAGTCTCTCCTTCAAGGCTTGCATCTTCTGATGTAGGCCGGGCATGCAGAAAGGCTGAAGGCTCCATCACACAGCAAAAGCAAGCACCCTCTGACTCCAGAGCCTACTGCACAGTGACATTTAAACTCAATAGAATTTAAGATTATACTTGCCCAGATCTCCCCAGAGCTAGAAAGAGTCATACACCACATCCACTCCTGCCACTGACTCTGACCAGAATAACTGCCTCCTCTTTCTCCTCTTTGCAGTCCTAAACTTACGAAGCCTAACAGTAAGCTAGACCTCCCAGCTCTGAGCTCGGAGCCAGCCTACACTTTGTCCCTGAGGCTGGGGGAATGGATTTGCCAGCAGAAGACCCCAGTTACCAAGTGTCTTAATGCAACAGCCAGCTCCTTCATCAATAGATCTCAAAGTGCCCAAGAAAAGAGGTCAGCATTGCTGTGCTCCTTTTAAAGAGTGAGAAACTGAGGCACAAAGAGAGGCAGATCTTGCCCTCTGTTGCTCAGTGGGCCAGGAGAAGCCAAGTGCCAAGTGCCCTAGGCCAGCACTTCATCCCTGGTCCCCAGCCCAGGGCACTCTCCTCCATGATGGGTGAAGTTCAGAAATTTTGATGAGTCAGTTTGGGTTGGGAACTTCTCTCCTCATTTGCATAATTTCTCCCCTGGCCACCTTAGTGCTTAAATGTGGAGCCTGAGAGTGGAGAAGAGAAATAAGACTGCGAGAAGAGCTGAGTAACCATGTTGCCAGATCTACCTGCACTCCCTGCCATCTCAGAGGCTGCAACAACCACACACTCAGAAACCCATAGGGTTTGCATGGAGAACATCAACTCAGCAAGCCACAGCATCCCACCAAAGGTGATGATGGCTCTTCTTCGGGCAGTGGGCCAGAGTCAATCCTGATAATCCCAAGAAGAGATGGTTCTTGGAGCTCTGCTCAGATCAGCAGCTGCTCTGGTGGCCATGCTTAACAAATGCCACCGCATAATGTCAGATGTTCATTTTTCAAAGTTCAGAAACAACAGCTTTTTACAGCAGACCATCAGTATGAAGGCTGCCCTGACTTCAGGCAGGAGAGATTTGCCTCCCAGCTAACTGGTGAGCCCTTACAGGCTCTGTTGGGACACTTCTTGGATGGAAACCAGACTCTATCAGAACAGACCTGGAGAGAGCTCAGGTGAACCTCCACACCATGATCAGAGTGAAGACCATGTGCAGTTTCTCATGATGACACTGGCAGCTGCTGCAAGGTGTCCAATTCCACTTTGGACAAAGTAAAGTATGAACCTCCTCCACATTGCCCAACAGCTTTTTGTGGCAGATGTTCACCCTGATCCCACTCTCCTTGTTAACAGTGCAAATAAAGGCAACAGAGGCAAAGTGGGACAAGGAGAGGAATGCCCCTGGGGAGTTAGCTACTGCAGGATGCACTGGGGTAGATGAATGAGTATTTCAATGTTGGGGAGAACAGGAGGAAATCTGGAAGTGAGGAGTAGAGGGGAACATAACTGCTTCTCCCTGACCTCCACCTGCATGAGGTTCAGCAGATGTGGAGTTCACTGGGTCTCACAACACTCCTCTGAAAAGCAAGCAAGCCAGCAGAAAGAAAGGTGGGCAAGAGGGATGGGTGTGAAGCAAAGCTATGGGGAAGAATGAGTGTACAGGTAGCAGGAAAGACTCAAGCAGAGGTGGAGAGAGATCCCAACACACCCAAGGACTTGGTCCTCGGTGTCCCGAGTGTCCTGGGCTGACTCCTATCTCCAGTTTGGCCTCTCCGCTGAGTGCTGCCCATCCTGCCTGCATCCAAGCCAGTAGGTCCAATATTGACCTGGCATTGAGAGACGCTCTCCAGGAAGATAAACAGGAGGTTCCTGAAGCTCTGGCAGGCAGAAGCGTCTCAGCCAGTAGGAAACTATCTAAGAGCAGAAAAAAACCTGCACAACAGGGACTACCACTGTTTAAGGGACAAGGGAGGATTAAAAGTACTCAAATACCTTGGAAGTGCTGACTGTCAGGACTATCTGGAAATGTTGATGTTCCTGTGACCCCGGTGTCCCTGGCAGCATAAGCAGCAAGATCAGCGATCCCATCTGCTCTCAGGGCAAAGCTGTCCCTAGGGCTGGGGGAATTGCAGCCTGGCAGCTTGGGTTCTGGGGCCGACTGCCTGCCTTGCTGGGGCTGCTCCAGACTCCCAATTCATCTGCACTGCCCTTCCCGGGGTGCAAATTGGCTCACACAGAAGCCAGGTTCAAAGCCAGCGGGTCTGAAGACCCAACCGCTAGTAGGAAATGAGGACTATTATACATGTTCCCACTAAAAAAATAATACTGAGATATTTTTTGGGTGCTAGCTAAGAAGATTGGGAGAGCTAAGACCCTCCAAATCTAGTGCACTGACACCATGGGAATACCAGCTGGTGTGGAGGATCCACGGGGCCATCAGGAAGGGCTTGACTCACACTACGATTCAGACATCCGTGAGGTTTCCCCTTCATACATGACTGTGGCATCTCTGCAGTTTCACCCCAGCATAACCATGGGGCTTGGGCTGCCTGCTGTACAAATACAGGCAACTGGCACCTTCTGGGCACGGACACATCCATGGAGAAGAACCAGTGAAGATCCTACAGGATGAAAAGCATCTTCCACATCCCTCAGCAGGGACCAAGACATCCATCCTGCTTTGCAGATCCAAGCCATGGGAAATGGCAGAGAGATAATGAGAATAAAACAAAACAAATCAGGCAAATGGGGACTTGACAGTGTTAGCTTTACAGTTGGAGTAGATGATCT
>VZTL01063980.1:0-17854 GCA_013400535.1 Scopus umbretta
AATTTCTTGCAGTCCAACTGATGCCAAGACTGAAAAGCCCAGTGTCTTTACCGTAGGAAGGAAACCCATTTATTATTCAAAACCACGTATTGTGAGTGTGAGTAGTATTGCCCTTTGCTGGCGAGATCAACCTGTACCTTACGCTCCCCGTGCAGCGTGCCGAGGCACCCATTACCAAGCGGGATTATACCAATCCCTGCCCAAAATAGCCTGTGCTGCAAATTTGGAAGTCTAATCCCCTGCTCTTTAAAGTGCCATCAGATCTTGACTAATGATGCTGACTTCTTCCACAAGATAAATCACATTTTCCCGAGACCGGTGCGCTCTGCGGTGACACAGAACTATTACAGGAAAATAAGACATTTTCTTGCCCACAACTTCCCATAAATCCAGGTCTGAGGCCAAGGTCTATGTGATTTGACTCAACTTTGGCTAACGGACAAAGTAACAGCGACAGCCGCCTTGACGAGTACGGAGTTATTGGAAGAGACTTGCCTCTTCTGAACCTGCATGACCTGCGCTGTCGGCCCAAACATGCCAACGAGCACTCTGCCCACAGGGAATGGGGAAAGCATCATGGGGTAGCCATCTCTCCTTGCTACAGGCCTGTAGCTATCCTAATCATAAGTGCAAGTCAGCAAGCCAGTAATCTGAATAAAAGGGCAGAGAAAACCTCCATCTCCCCGTGGTTTTGACATCCTTTTTGAGTTCCAAGGCCTTCCCAAGCAAGCAGGTTCAGGCACCGCGTGTTTAACCGGCACCTCACCTGCTCGCGATGCTCACGCTTAGCAATGCTTGAGCTGGAATATAGATGGAGGGCGTGTCTGCTTCCAAAACAATTACCGATGGGAAAGAGGAAACATTTTAGTTCAAGGCAAGCAAAACTAAGTGGTAGGCAGGTTACGATTCCTTCAGGGTGAATGATTTTTCTGCAGGACATGGAAGAAATGGCAACGTGTAAATACTCGTCCCGTTCTGCATCCACAGAGCCATCCTGTTGAGCAGCAGCTATGCACCAGAGGTTGCTACTGTGTGACGCCAACTCACCGCAGCGAGTCTGTTTTACACGGCGTTAGAAGCTACAGCTTAACCAACGTCATTGATCATTAGTATAGCCATCACCGACAGCTGAAATAATTTGATGTCATATCACTGCAAGAGGGCTGGATGATGAGAACAGAAGTTTCTTTTCTGAATTATGTTGTGACTGGTGAATTATGAGCTGGTATATCTCAGTCGAGCTCATCCATCAGTAAACACTTGAGAGACGCAGGGAAAGTTTTGCGGTAAATCATACAGTGGCTTTAAATAAACACAGGGGATGGAGGCTAGCAAGAGGTCCGTTACTAGCGTTACAAGCACCGTCCTACCTTATATGACTAAACAACCTTAAATAGACAGGTATCAGTAAAATGAATACAATTAAGAGACTCTCTTTTAACATTCCAACACCCATTGAGACAACCAACTCGGTGTAATGGAGACTGTGAGCAGAAACCCCAAGGAAACGCTACCGCAGCGGGGCCAAGCCATGGGAGCGTATATCCAGGGGCACCGGGGCCCTGCACAGCTCACCGTCCCTCTGTCCTCGCGGCCACCATTTTGCCCGTCTCCAGTCTGCAACGGCACTTCTCTGTGGTGTAAAGAAATTTTAAGAAAAAAAGAGTTCTGGAAACAATCCATTCGAAACGGTAACTTCTGCAGAGAAGTAAAACCTGTGTACAAATATTTTTCCTTCAACTGTAAAAAAATGCACATTCTAAATTGGTAAGATAGGGCGGTTTTTATGCTTTATAGCCACAGTTAACCAACTGTCATAAAAATGTCCTAAGATTATTAAAAAACACAGTGATCTTTACTGCCAGCATTATTTTGACTTCAGTACTTTCAAGGTCAACTTTGCATGTAATAACTCAACATCAGATTAAGGCCTGCATTCTGTTTGATTTTATAGGCCAGTAAAAGACAGGAAAAAAGGGGTTTTACCCAATCCCTGTTACATGCCCACAATTAGTGAGTCTTATCTTTCCATGTATAAGTCAGAGGAGAGAGATTGAAATGCTTTCTTAAGGCTTTATTTCCACTGATTGAAAAGGGTGATCTTCCTAGCATCTAAGTATTATAAATAAAAGCCTAAATCCAAATATTTACATTGAAAATGGCTTACGCTGCAAAAGACATGAATCTCAACGATTTCAGAATGGAGCTGGGGATGTAGCTTTTATGGAAGGGTAAAAAGGACACTTAAAAAACCAAGAACATTATGTTTGGAGATCCTTCTTTAGACAAACCACTTTGATTTTTTTTTTATTGAACTGCTCTTTAGCAGCCAAAATATCTATCTTTAGAAAAAGAGGCCATGATAAAAATCTATACAAGAATTAATAGCCCCATGCCAAGAAAAATGGAAGAATTTCTAAAAAGCTTTCAGTGCTCGTCCAAATAAACAGGAAAGGGATAACTTTCAAGTAAAACATGAGCAATTCCCACAGATTGTACAACGGTAGAAACCATCAACATGAGCACAACCTGCTTTTTCTCTTGCTGGAGAAGTCATGCTACAGGACTACTTCCATAACCTAAGTGGCAGGGCTCTTATAAATTGCATTCCAAGTGTAAGCTAGCAGTTTATAAAATCATCATGTGTGTTATATATACAGTTATGCAGAATTCAGAATAGTTGTCATTTATTAAGTGTATGACTTTTCTTTATCAGAAGTATGTAAACAGCGATATCTTCACATTAGAATTTAGTTACTCAAGTGGAAAACTACGGAGTGGGGTTAGAGAAGATTCCCAGTGGGAAGCTGGTGCACGTGCAAGCTAAAATAAAACAGGACAGGAAAAATTGACTTGCTGGTGGAAGAATTCCCTCCTGAACCTGTCTGATGGACAGCAGACTCCTCACCTGAACCACATATGGGCAGGCAAACAGAGCAATCATTTTAGCAATAGGTAGTAAAGTTAGTTACCCAAAGCTTTCCTCTTCCATTTGCTTTCTCTATCTTGAAGTTGAGATGTGTTATTGATAAGCCGTAGTCTACCCAGTGAAGCAAAACTCTGCGAGACAACAGTTCTGGCACCTAGAAGAGCCTTCTCTCTCTGTATAGATTTATTTGTCACCTCTGATGTCAGCACTCAGCACTGTTGCTGGAAAGTTGGACTTTTGTAAAGCTCACAGCCATGTTCTACCATGGGTCTTCCAGGAAAGAGCTTTCCGAGGCATCGAGCACTACCTCCACTGTCCCATGAAGCAAGACTTCAAAACATACCTCGTAGATGCTCTTCTTAAAGTGCATGCTTCATTCTGGCAGAGTCTACAGGACCTTCATCATTTCAACAGCAGGTCTGCTTTAGCGCTAGACATTTTCATATAAATGAGAAAGTTCCAGACAGACTCCAACCCCAAAATACCTTTTTCCCTTAGAAGAGGCTGTTCTGGTTTTAGTATCTTGAATGTCTGCATACATGATATAAATAAGGCGACTGAAAATTGAAGTATTTAAAAGACAGTGTGTATGTGTGTATATCTATGTAAAAAATACAAGTCTTCCAAATGCTTGCTGCCTTACCACGAGAATGAGCTCCAATAATAAAACTTTATAGGAATTATGTCTGCGAAGGGCACCAGGTAGTCAAGGGAGATAATTGCATAGCCTAATGGTTCCTTCCTCTGTATATATATGCCGCTATACCTGCATGACTTGACCAGATTTTAAAATGGGAAGACAGTTGAGAAGGCATCCCAGCCAGGACAAGAAGACAACGAGCAGAAACTAAAAGATATAGGGAACATTTTGTCCCCGAGAAGTTCCTTCTGATACCCCTATCTAGTGGCAAGGAGTCAGATGCAGCCTGTATTTTAACTAAACTTGGCCCAGCCAGCAGCGCTGCAGCATCCAGCCTCTGATGTGCAGATGTACAGATGCCGGCTTTGACAAGATTTCAAGGCAGGACCGCACAGCAAGCTTGCCATCCATATGGCTGCCTCGTCACAATCTCTTACAGCCAAATGCAAAATGTCCCAACTGCCGAGAGCTGCTATACCCACCTGGAACAGGCTATAACTAGGCTGGGACCGATTTCGTATGGCCAAGAGAAGTATCACGCAGCAAATACTTTACCAGAGGCTGCTGAGACTCACATGCAGACTCGAAGGCCAAAGCAGCTGCATCCCATTACCAGTTTAATGGTGTTCCTTTATTTTGTCTGTAATTTTCCACCGCCATGCTTGCCTTGCCAGGTAGCAGCTTTAACAGTGAACCGCCATCCACCAACTTGGAAAAGTAACCTGGTGGCCTCTTGGGGGAGGAATAATAACTCGAGGATTATTATTTAGCCTTTTACTGACAGCTAATCTGAGGAAACACCGAGGAGGAAAAAAACATATTGGATAAACAAGGTTAGTATTTGTGCTGTGAACTGAATCTGGAGCAGGTCACAAGGCAGACTCAGAAGTCTCATACAAATCAGTGAGAAAAAGAGCAAAACACAACAGCAGCTTCTGTTAGCAGCGACGACTGCCACTGAGACCCTTGTAATATGGCATTTCCCAGCCAGCTACAAACAAACAGGACACTGGCTTCTAGTAAATAAGGGTTTGTTTTTTCCCAGACAAAAAAAGTGCCCAACAATAGTGGGACCAGCACTGCTCACGGTTCACAGGAAATGCTCACTGTGTCACCATCAGTCGAAGGGCTGCGTGAGGTCACAAGTTACATGGAAGAAAGATTAAGTCACATGCAGCAGTTTCTATTCAAAACCTCTTTTTGATAAGTTCTATTGGGGGAAAAATAGTTCTTTATAAGCTTAACAATAAGATCTGATATGGGAATAGGATGCTAAGCGCCTATTTTCATTTGTCAGAAATCATCACCTAGAGACTTGTTTATACTCTTAAAGTAAACACCATACAAATTTCTGAACTAACATAAGAAGCTGCCATGCCCTGCAAATACTTCGTATTCTGCAATTCCATCCCTGTATAAAATACTATGTGCTGCTAAAAATATTTTGCATTAAACAAGCTGCTTTGTTTAGACTGTATTTTTGAAGAGAGTAGCAAGCAAAACCAATGCTTGTCAAAAAGCTGTGAAAAAGTTAGAACCCCAGTATCTGCTCTTCCTCTTGTTACAACAGAACCGTAGAAAACACCGCAAACTCAAGCACTTTAGCTTTGGAGTGTCTGTGTGAGGAACAGGGATTTCAGAATGCAACTGCAACCATTTCATAAATGCACCCTGATATCCGCTCCCTTATATTTAAAATAAAAACACCGAGCTGCCACACGTTTGGGTCCCCCAGAGAAACTGCCAACACGCTGCATACCTATTTTGACACCTGTATCACCATGAAACTTCAACCACAAATCCTTTTGCTTCTTGCTGTCTCCCCTCAGATTTGAGGCTTAGAGCTCCTGTGGGACTCCAAGCTGCCAAAAAACCGTATCTGAGCCAATATATGTTGAACCAATGCACTGGAATAGGCTTGACTGGTGGTCTGAGCACTATTGCAGCACAGTCAGCTCTTGTATGTTGCGTTTACTGCACCCATGAGAAACCACCTTCTAACTTCTGGATCGAAACAGGAACTCTGACCAACAGGGAAGGGATATGAAAAAAGCACAGCAATTCCTCCTGGTGCCCATGCCATGATTTGAGCAGCTTCCAAATGTGGGAGTACAGGCTTTTAAGAAGGAAATAATTTTAAGCACTGCTTGAAATCAGAGTCTGGATATCATATGAGACGAGAGAGCCTCTAATTTGCACCCCTAATGCTACAACATCTTTACGGCTGCTGGTGTAAAAAGAAACGAAGCCCAATACTGGACTTCCATTTTTATCTGAAAATTTTGTTCTTCATCAAATTATGCCGGCCCAGCCTGTATGATAAGATGACACTTGCTCAAGCTAAGTGCCTGTTCAGAAGCCACTCTCAACGAGCTGCAAATTGCACAACCATACTGGAGGAAAACTGTGCTGACCAGTATTGTGCGATCCTTTTGGTTGCAAGCACGCAGGTGGAAGAACTCGGAACAAAATCAGCACCATGAGCTTTTTAATTGCTGCTAGCTTTCTACATAAAAATGATCGCCTATCAAGTTGTCAGGCATCTTTATTCGCTCAGCGTCTCAGAAATGACCTATTGCAATAAACACCACATAAAATAGGAGCAATATCAAAACTGTGGCTTAAATCTTCCCACTGGTAAAATTCACATCCTGAAATTCTTCTTGCGCCTGTCAAACACGAGCTCTTCTGCTTAGCCTGCAACATTCACAAGCTGTCAGCACATTATATACATCTTATAGGCAGGAGTACGTGCGCTCTGCAATCTGAACGTACTTTTCTGGAACGCCAACCATCACGCAGTTGCAAGAAGTCTATCCTCTCCTTCCGCCTCTTGCTTAGCTCTCTGTCGGCAGGGGTGTCTGCGCAACGGCTGGGAGCGCCGGGCGCTCGGCCTCACGCAGCTGGTCTGTCCCTGGCTCTGGACGGTACGAAGCGAGGACAGGCCTGCCTCTTCCGTGTGAAAGAAGAATCGGTTGTGGGACACGAGAGTGGAGGGATGAAGCACGATTCCCCCATTTGCATGGGGTTATTGGCACTGAGGGGAGTGACAATCAAGAGAACAAATAATTAATAGGAATATTACAAGGGCACAAAAAACACGGTACTTCCAAGGACTGATATCCAAAGGCAAAATGCAGAAAATGCTTTCCAAAGCAAAAGTCAGCTGCAGCCCACCCTGAACGCATCGGGGAAAAATCCACAGGACCAAAGAGACGCTTTGCAGGGGAGAGGGCTGGAGCACCGTCTGTCTTCCTCCTCCAGGAGGGGGATCTGCTACCTGCATCGCTGTGACAGCCAAAACTTTCACAGCAGATCCCTGCCTTTAAAACGCACCTACGTTTCTGCTTTAGGCACTCCCAGTCACAAGGACAAGATTATAGATGAAAGCTGAATTGAGATTTGAGATATAGGAACAAATAATTAATAGCAATATTAAAAGGATGAAATTAGGTCAGAGATGCTGGAAAAACTGTTCAGCATTTCCTTAAAACTTGTATTTCAAATTTTAAATTCCCTTAGAAGTTGGATGCAAACAAGTCACACTTTTACAGCAGAAACAACTTCCAAAAATTTGGAAAATATTGCAACTATTACATGGCATGCCTACCATTAGACTAGAGCCACCCATTTTGAAAGAACATCAACTAAACTGGTAATAAAACAATGCTCTCGCTCTCCAACAGCTTCAGTACAGAAATAGTAGGGTGGCGTTCCACATACAGAGTCCTGGAGGTGTTTTTTTTATGCTGTGGAAGAATAATATCCCCCTCTGGCAAAGCTATTCTGCCTTTCGGTACAGCAATCGCTTTTGAAATTACCCATGCAATAGCACGCCAGCAGCAACCATGTTGGGTTAAAAAACACTTGTGAAAAATGGAATTAAGGAAATAAGTGACAGCCTTCTTAAAGGATTTCATCATCCAGTTTTCCCATTTTCTGTCTCGGCTCAATTATTGCTTCTCAACCTCCTACAACTGTCCTCCCCCTCTTGCATTTGGCAACTGTGGGAGTCATCAGTGTTTCATTAAGCTCTGCTGCTACACTGCCGTTCTGCCAAAGTTGTAGAAAGGTTTATGTGGCTTCCCTGGCAATTTCTAGTTTATAACCCAGTTTTATGGTGCTGTGTCAGGAAGGAGAAGCATATGTTAACAGAAGGGAGCCAAAGGTACGTGTGGAAGGGGGAGAGAGGAAGCAAAAGCCTGAGAACAGCTGAGCTCTGAGGCATCGGAGAAGGAACACATGCACTGATCTGCAGGCAGGCAAATACGGTCTCCCTTTTAGCGTGATCACAAATGCTGTCAAGGAATGCTTTTAAAGCTTTAATTATTGATTTTTAAGTTCCTAAGCCTCCTACTAACCTACTTCCACAGGAGTAACCTGTAGTAATTCAGGTAGATTGTTTCTAGCTTTACTGCCCTTATAGCAATCCAGCTTTCTACTTCCTTATCCAATACATCAAGCAATTGCTAACAGACATATATGTCAGTATTAGCTACTCCTGCTGCTGCTGAAGAGGCATCAAAGGCAACACCTATGACATGCCTTGCTCAAGGAAAGACCAAAGAATCACTTTAGATTTTTTTTATTATAGTAAAAATGCTTAGCAATTCCTACAGGTTGTGCAGAATGACATCCTTACCAAAATGAAGGTATTTTATTTTTGCCAGGGTCCATTCAGACCAGTGAAAGGAGCCAGGTTTACTTAAGCCAGAAGCTGAACCTGTTATACTCAAAACACTGACAGTGTCAAACAAGCTTTCTCCATGCTGCAGCAGGCAATTAAGCTCCAGAGAGCGCAAGAAGATGCAACGCTGCCAAGAGCTCCCATCGCCTGCTGAAACGGATTCACCGGAGTTTTCTAGATTATCTGCGCGGTCCTTTTTAGCTCTTGGGAAACTTGTTTTTAACTTTTCTTCCTCTCTCACTTATTAACCAATATTTAGAAATATATCACTTTGACACTAAGAAGAAATTTGCATCACAGTGCTTAACGAGCTGAAATTGAATATAGATTAAATGTGATGCAACTTCCAGTGTGCTGAACCAGCAGTAATTAAAAAAAAAAAACAAAAAAACAAAAAAAAAAAAAAAAAATCTCCTTTTAACCTCCCAAAGAGCAGTTTTAAGGATATAATAAAGGTGTTTACATCACATAAAACGCTGAGAACTTTCTTCACAGTCCCAGAAAAATGCAGGTTGTATTCAACTACACGCGTATATATCGGTACAACCACCCGAGGCTAACTTCACAATGTCAGTGTATTTATTTCCAGGCTGCAAACGCTGTCTCCTCTCGCCGGCCAGTTCAACAAGCGACAGATACGGGAGGACTCAAAGGTCACATGCAACTACGCTAGCATCCATTTCCCGTCACTCACAAGTGTCTAAATGTACGCAGACACGTATACGAACGCAGCAATCCATAAATTGTTTCGCCACGCTAATCCTTGGCTGGCCTTTTCGGGATGTAATTAAAATGCATCAGCTGTACACGATGCCCCACTTCGTTAGGTAACACTGCAGCACTTCACCGCTCGGTCGCACTGCGAGATCCGACATCAATTACAGCGACATGTGTTGCCTGAAGATATGCAGCATCCCAGTTTATCCAAAGCTCAATAGGGTTTTTCGTCACCACTTCTAGAATATTGGCAAATGTATAAACAAAGGCAGTTTGGCTCCAACGCGCTTTAAAACGCCCAAACTCAAAAGACTCTTACACGTACAGTAGAAAATCTTTCAACTCACAAGCCTGTGCTGTTCATCAACAGAGCTTTTGTTGCAGCGATTAACACATTAATACCCTGGAATATGACCGTCTACTTACACAGCTGAACCAAACCCTAACCAAAACCTGGTATTAACACCTATTTTTTTCCACTAATTAGAGCCAAACCTGATCTGTTAACTCTGAAATCTGTGTCCGACCCAGACTGAAAGGACCTTGTAGTGAGGAGGGGGTTGGTCTCTTCTCCCAAGTAACCAGTGATAGGATGAGAGGAAATGGCCTCAAGTTGCGCCAGGGGAGGTTTAGGTTGGATATTAGGAAAAATGTTTTTCCTGAAAGAGTGGTGAAGCATTGGAACGGGCTGGCCAGGGAGGTGATGGAGTCCCCATCCCTGGAGGTGTTCAAAAAAACGTGTGGACGTGGTTTAGTGGGCATGATGGTGTTGGGTTGACGGTTGGGCTAGATGATCTCGGAGGTCTTTTCCAACCTTGATGATTCTGTGAGTCTATGAACTGACCCTCTCCCACCACTGAAAAAACTCTGGTTAATGAACAACTTTTCTGTTCTTCTTAAGAACAAGTTTTCAATTAAAATCGTGCTTGCTTCACGGGGACCTATTCAATATGGAGCTGCTCATAGCTGGGAGGGGGCTGCCCAGCACCATCACAAGGCAGCAGTAGGTGCAGCCTGAGCCCTTGGCTTGGGTGCTCTGGTCCTGGGCTGCTGTACGGTGTGAGGATTATGTGTCTAAGGGGAGCCTTGACTGCCCATCTAACTGCTCTGCTCTAACTGCACTGCTCTAACCAGACCTCATAGGAAGGCAGAAGCACAACTAAGCAAGGGCAAGCCGAAGAGCATGGCTAGAACATCCCAAATTTTATGAGACTTGCTCAGAGTTAAAACTTTAAAAATACCATTCTAGCAAAGGAAACACTGGGCATCACCTAGATATTAAACTCCCATTCACTGCAGCAGAAGTTTGCTCCTGATGTGTCCGCTCTACCCCACCAACCCCCAAGCCCTAGGAAACCATAAAGGATTCTTGGTTCACACTGCCAAACAAATGACTGGCATATACTTAGCCCAGCATGGCATCTGGTCAGTGTATCCAGGAACAGAACTTGAAAAAGGAGGTCAAACAGACTTGAAGGTAGCCAAAAAAGTATTTTTTGTTGAGCTGGCGGCCAGGCAGAGTATGGTCAGCACAATATTCGCGCCCCTGAATTGCAAGCAGCAAAGAAAACAGCTGATTTCCAGCCTCAAGTTGTGTTTATTAGAAAATACAGCAGAGTAAAATGCAAGGAGCTTGTCTCTGCACCTTGATAAAAATCAGCCTCTTCTCCCCCCAGTTTTAAGGCTTGACTACATGCTTGGAAGCCACATGAAAGTGGTGACTCAAGAAGGTGGTTTTTGGCCCGTGTCCCTCCACAGATACTGTCCGAGAACCTTCATCTTCTTGGGGATTACTGACCAGACAGTTGATCTCTCAATTTCAGCTGGGATCACATTTGCATAGTCCTTTTAAGGGTCAGTACACGGTGCAGGCAGCTCTCCTTCTATAATTACCCTAGCTGACTTAAAGCAAAACAAATAGCTAATAAACATTATAGGGACCTCGTATAAACTTCACATTCGAAAAGCCATTTTTCCAGCTAAAAATGCCCAAAGTATTCAGAGGGGAATAAATCTGAACTGATCCTACGTACACTCCTTAGGCCATTCACACAGCCTCAAAGTGCTTTACACCCCTTCTTTTCATTACGCAAAGCCTCCCAAAAAGCCATCATTCCCGTAAGAGACTTACAAAAAGTGTATTGTTAATTGTTACTACGCTGCAAAATCAACCTTCTGGCCTTTCTAAAGTCTTTGGGACTATAGGTTTGTTTACGAGAGGAATAAACACTCTGCCTGCGATCATTTTTGTCACAACTGCGCTGTTGGGAAGCCCTACCAGCTAAAAGTCAACAGAGAACAGTAACACTGCATTCACTCTCAAATGATTTGCTATTTTTAAAATGTTGCTAAATTATACATAAATAAACGCACTGATTCTTCTCATTACTCATTGCGTGCTTTAAAAAAAAGGAGGAATTTTGAAAATAACCCATACTAAGCTCCTAAAGAGAAACTGCATTCCTCTAGGCAGTTGCCTTTATTGAGGTTAATTCCTCATGTGGCTATATCAAGCGAAACATAAATCCTATTAGTGCTTCTCCTATTTGCCTCAACAAATGAACTGCTGGTTGTAGTTTGCAGGCATGGTTTTCCACGTAGACCATTGCTCCAGGAAAAACACTGCAGTTCACCGTTTGTTTTAACAATCGCTAGACATACAAATGCTGGTAACAGGAGTGCCATACAGAGAATTTTAACCAACTGTGGGTGTCCGTCCCCCCCTCAAAAAAAAAAAAAAAAAAAATTGGTCTTCCTCTATAGCTGTTCATACCACCAACTGCCTGCCTTGTGGGTAAAGCATTATAGAAAAAAAATCCTCTCAGATGAAATTATGGGGGCTGATTAAAAAGACAGTGTTGGTGTTTATGTAGCCTGCCTCAAACTTTCCTACACGCCGCCTTCTATAAACTTTTGTGTTTTGGCTTGAACGCTAACTTACACGAAACACGTTCTACACGCGTACCAGAGAGATTTAAAAGCAGAGTTTCTTTCATGTTGAAGCCTTCTAAAACTCTAGCTATATAAAAATCTTGGTCTTAGTATTTTGAGCTTGCAGGGTCATACTAAGAAGTTGCACACACAGGAAATTTTTGTAACCAGAGCAGAACTTAACCCCCAAGTCTCAGCCAGCACTCCAAATAACAAGCTTTCTGCATCCCGGAGGACCGGCTCCCCCACCCTTATTGAGCTGTTTAAAAATTATACTACTTGTATTTCTACATGAAGGATAATGAGACCCATGGAGTCACTTTGCACCAAATAACAGCAACTGATAGTTGGAATAAAATGAAATCACAGAAGATGAAAAAGACCTCTTACCACAGACTCTTTTATAGGCAATCTTTACTTGCCTGTGTAATGTTTCAAAATCAGTGAGGCTATGCACGGAAGGATAAATTTACCAATAAAATCTTAAGCTAAACAAGTGGAGTACACCAGCAAATAAAACAGCAAACATTTTATTTCCACACGTGCAAACTGTGAGAATTAGGCCCTAGTGGGGACAAAGTAGAACAGAACTCTTTTTTCCAAACAACCAGACAAGTATTTTTATCATATTGTGAAAAGCAGTTTTACTTTATATCACCGTGCTTGTAACCTTTTTGTTGTCATTTGAACTTACAAAAGAATGGAATGAGTTATATATATATAAAAGTTACAGGTGTAGTCAAGCAACACAGCAATACTCAAGTCATCCAAAAAGGGAACCTAAATAAATTTTAAGATTGAAACCTAAATAATTGTCAAGACTTAATTTGGCAATCCTTTCATATCTGACAGAAAGTTGTACCAAACCCCTTCCCTGAAGGATACAGCTTAAAAACGCTTGAAATTTTAAACACATTTGCCACGTCAATGGGATAGGAATTCATAGTGCAGAAAAATAATCTTCCCCTTCATTTATCTCCATAACCTCTCGCACATGCTGACTGCTGTCCAAACCGATGGGAGTCCCTGGCACGAGATTTATGACCCATGACTTTGACCACCTCAGAGAAGGGGGGGAGCATTTGTTAAGACTACTCTTAATTAAATTATGAAGAGCCACCCTCAGCTTTTTAACTGATTACATCAACTTATTTTCTCATTCCATCCCCAAACATCCTGAAAGCTCCCCCATGCATTTCTTCAGCTTCTCTACCGTTACGCAGTGTGTCTGTATTTGGGGGGACCCAGCAGATCACGAGGGAAGGGGTGTCAGCGCTGCTGCTCACCACAAATCACTAGCCATGACCTCTCGAGATGCTAGCCAGTTCGGGTTTGTGAAGCGTGCTTTTTGCACGCTGTTATTTGTTGAAGCAAAGAGGAAAGAAAACATTTTAAACTCAATTTTCATTTCAGCCAGACGACAAAGTTTCCTTCTGCTCTCATTCAAAGTCAGTATAAAGTCAGCATCATTTGATTTATGCTGCAACGGCATCAATATTAGGAACGCACCCCTTAGGGAGAAGACCCAAACCCTTCAAATAAGCAGTTTTTCTGAAAAGGCAAATATAGTGCAGAACCACTACAGAGGTGATAAATTGACACCGAAGTCTAGCAATCAGAAACCTATTTTTGTAAAGTTTTACGGAATACTGACTCAAAGGGAGAAAGAAGGAGCATAGCACCGTGCATCTGTTCTTCATTTCTGTTGTAGCTTGGAACAAAACACCAGATCAGATGTTTCCGAGGCTGCAGCGCCATCCCATCGCTACATAAATTGTCTAATTTGCATGAGAGTACGATAAACAATCATTTTTAAGTCACCTGATGTAGTCCATGTAAGACAGCAGGTATGCCTGTAATGACTCTTCCTTGCCAGAAAATGTCTGGCTTGGTAAGACACTATGCCTGACTTTCCAAATCAGGCAAGGAAAACACAGTGAATGCTGCAACCGTATCCACTACAACTAATCTACCCCGGTAAACAATCATTTATCTGAACACCCACGGCATGCTGTTGGGTTTAGATTCGTGAGGATTTCTCCTGAAGTGTCAAAGTTTAATACTAATTTTAGAATATGTAATTTAATATTAATTTTCCTGCCACCTACATGAACCCTGAAGTGCGTGAACTTGGCCTCCATTCTCCAAATAAATGCTTTAATTTCCAGAAGTGTCCAGATATAACATTTGTACATAACATTAAACACCTCCAGATCAAGAGCTCATTTAAAGCCAGAAGGATATTTTTGGAATCTGCAAATTATCCTGGGGGGGCTCAATTCTTAATAGACTGAATTACTGAAAGACCATTGTTTACAGAGCAGCACAACTGATAAAAGGAGGAAACTCATGTTTTTAAAGTCTATACGTGAGAACACACAGAAAATGATCCATCTCAGTTTATCACTTGAGCCAGAGAGAACACAAATCGGGATCCAGAGGAGGACAGAAATTCAAGGTTATGATGATCTGAACAGAAAGCTATACAAAATTTATTGGCGTATTAAAAGAGACCGCACTGCCTCATGGTGGGACACTTGCCAAATACAAAACTGACACCGAGGACAGGACCAAGCCACTGAAGGGACTGATCCTTTCTATTGACTGTTCTCCATATGAACACTTCTGTGGGGAAACGTAGTCTTGCCCTGGAAGTGTATTAAGGCTTCTTGAGCTGATCATGGAAGCTGTTTCTGAAGAATGCTTGTCCCAGTAACATCTATGTTTTGACGTTACTTTATGGCCACAGTTCTGGCTTCTGGGTAATTCAGTCTCTATTTCCAGAAAATTTGCTTCCCTAAAATGTGTTTTACTTAGTAAAGCAATCTGATGAAGTTACAATTTTGGCGTTCAGCTGCTCCACCTCTGAAGTTTAAGCTCATCTGACTTTCTCCAAAGTCTCCCTCCAGCTGCTGTGCCAAATGTTGGTGGGGTCACATGCAGGAGTGGTCTGAGTGGCTTTTAGCTGCCCGGTACCTGTGTCTATGCAAAACATCAGCTCTCTCCTCACATGCACCACTCCTCACAGTAAGACGGCATCTAACTTTGCTGTAGAGCAGTGTAACGCAGCAGTCACCGTTTCCTACACGTAACAGAAACGCAGACTCAAATCCTTCTGTTTATCCAGTCCCAAGAAGGTCTTTGCATCTAAATCTTCACTTTTCAGAAAGCCACGTGGACACGGGGCGTTTCAAGGTTGAAACAACTTCATAAAGCACCTGCTTTACCAAGGGATTCAATATGAAGAGGGACAGCTGAGACAGATGCTACAGTGGCAGCACACTTACTCGGAAGACCTGCTTCCACAAACTTTTATGCTATTGTACACAAAGCGGAACAGTTTCCAAAGACCGCGACTGGGGGAAAACGCTGGTTGCCAGACATCCTCCCCGGCAGGGGGAACGGGGATTACACATTTTTCCCCAAATGAGGAGTGACTTGAACCTCTTCTCAGTTTCAAAGCACAAGTGAAATCACTTACCAGGTCTAGCAGCACTTGCTAAGTATTTTGGTGTTCTTGCCCGCCACTACCTGCCCATCACTGCCTCCAGCTAAAAGTCTTTCCCTCGCCTTCGCTACCTACTCATCCTATTCTCCTTCGCAGAGTTTAGGCTTTCAGGTTATTCTGATGGTGGGCAAGTTATGCTTGTTTGCCTGATGAAAGCCTTTTAAATCCAATTTACTTCTGTAAAAAAACAGGCCATAGTGCGTTTACAGGCTCTGTGTCTACTACACTGCAAAAAACCCACCATGAGGCTCCAACTGAAGATCAGGAAACGTTAATACAGTATATTGCTGGGTTTAGTCATGGAAAAATCTGCCTTCTACCCACTGTTACTCAAGACTTCAGAGAGATAGGTATGTTTAAGGAGTGACATGAGCTATTGGGGGTTTATCCGAACCAATGTAAACAAAATCTATGACCTGGTTTTTCCCTGTTTAGTTAAATGGACCCGTATTAAATTTTATCGTCAAACTGAATCAGCAGCTCAAAACTCTTCCGATAATTTCTTGCAAAATAGCCTGCAGGAAGCCTATCTGAAACCTTCTCAACTGTTGTTTGGTTGAAAGAGGATGATGAGAATGAGGTCCCAGAGGGTACACCACAACAGAAATACTGTTGCAACAAGCACACAGGAGACTCAGGAGAATAGAGCTTAAGGGGCTGCAGCTTTGACAATCCTCTTGAAGCAAGCTTTATTAAGCATTACATGATTTGGCAACAGCCTGTTGACATTCTTTTCATTTCCAAAGTGGCCTTAAGTTTACTTCCTTGAAAAGTAAGACTCCTGTTCATTAAGGAGTTCTCAGCCATTCCCTTTTCATAACCTGTTTCACAATCCACATTCAGTAAAAAAAAAACAAACAAAAAAAAACCAAACAACATTGATTTGAGCCTTGGCCTTGCAAATTTCAAAAGCTGGGAGCCTGAATCTCAGTTCTGCATCTGCAAGTCTCCGCCACCAGATTCCCATCCGGAAAGCTGAAAGGTTTCTTTTTTACAGTAAAGAACAGGCAATTGCCTGCTGGAAAATTGCCCTGGTGGCAATTATTTTGAAATAAAGAGCATGGAAGCACTATCGTGTTTCATCTGTTATCGCTATGGCAAAGTTGCCTTTCGGTCAGAGGTGAGGGTCAAACTCAAATTCTGAAGAGAAAATTGAAACTCAGACAGCCGTTGTGCATGCACATAGATTCACAGGTTCACCTGACGTCTTGTTCTCCTACAGGGTGTTTAGACAGAAGTATAAAAAGATGTAGGCTTTGTAAATTTGGCTGCGAGTGTATGTGGGTGGAAAGCAGATTAAGAGGAAGGGTTTAGGCTAGGAAAGAGGTTGCGCAAAGGTGGGTGTTCAAAACCACCCATTTTTAGCAGATTTTCAGGAGGCCAAAGTCTGCCTCGTACTTCTCCCATCCTTTCCCCACTACCCACAGGAAATCTTTGTAAGGGAGCACTAAAAATACAAGGATCCTGCAATTCCTTGAATCCTATACATGCCCCTTTCTACTCCAGAGCTGCCCTTGAAAGCAGAATACCTATAGGCTTCTCTTGGCTATAGCAAGAAGGTGGGTCCAATATCTGTGGAGAGAGGAATTGGAAGACAATTCAGTGACCCAACTTAGAAGAGAAGTAGAAAGCACACTTACGGTAGACTGAAAGAAAATTTTAAAACTGTTGGCTAATTTGCAAAGTAAAAACAACAGCAAAAAAAATCTGCTTATAATTTAATATACCATTACCAGTTCAGCACTGTTAGCCTGTAGCAGCGTTACTAACAGGTCATTATTTCTGCTGCTTTACTAGATCCTTGGGGTGGGAGGGAACAAGAAATTTGGGAAAGAAAGGGAACAGATCTCAAAGTACTCCTAAGTCATTCCAAAAAGTTTAGTGTCTCTCAAACCTCGGCTACTCAAGATAAAAGGAAGGCAACATGCTGCACAGGAAAGATTTACTGGTAGAAAGAAGCATCTGCACAAGGGTAGAGATGTCCATTTCCTTCTTAGGGAGTGATTATTTTTGGAGGCCTCGAGCTCTTTCCACAAATCACAGACTAAAATATCTATCGCTGCATAAGAAAAAAATGGATCTGAAGAACAGAGATGACAACAAAATTAAAAACTGCTCCATCCTTAAATAAGAGCTGGCAGTCTGCATTTTTATACAGCTTGCTTTGTCTTGCAGCGTGCTTTTTCTATCGGTGCACAGTCGTCAGACCTGTTAGCGTTTCTTGCGTGTCATATGTGGCCACTCGCACTAACCTCCGATCACACATGCTCCCAAAAGGAAAACTTCTGAGGATTCAAAAGAAGTGTCCTCACACGCGATTTTTATCACGAACGCTCTTTTATGTTGGGGGTTGGGGGGGGAGTATTAACATTCCCACAGTTCACAATTAAAAGATTAAGGACTTTTGTTAAAGATTTGGAATGCTAGAAAAGAGCACCAGAG
>VZTL01063980.1:20426-32903 GCA_013400535.1 Scopus umbretta
GGCTTTTTCCTTCTGTAGTCCTAACAAAACAGGCACATGGATCCCACTTTTCAGAAGAACTGAAATGGATTTCCTGGTTGCATTACCACCCAAATTGTGCTTGAATTACAACTGAAATAATCCGAATTACCAAATTATGTTACTTATTAAAGATTTAAAGTGCCATTCACAGAAGCCATGTACTGTGATTCACTGAACAACTTTCTTCAAAAAGCGAACAGTTTCGCTAAGCTTACACCATACCAGTCATTAGTTTCTCCTCACTTTTATGCACTGAAAATCCCTTGCAAAATAATTTCTAAAATGCATGCAAATTTCCCATAAACTGTTACAAACTGGAAGTAGATTTAGAGATGTAATCCTTAGGAGCCAAGTTTAATGATGGAAGAAAATACACTGTCATTTATAAATGATAGCTGGGATTTTAATTCCCTCTCACTGATCAGCAGCATTAAGTACCCAATGTTTCAGAAGTCAAAAGCCTCATCCTGCTCGTATGGAGTTTTATACTATGTGGCTGAAGTGTGATGGGGGAAGCAAACAGTGGTGTCAGCGTACACAACGTGCTCAACACTAACAAGAAAATCCCTCTGTTTCTCAAAAAAAATCTCGGACCGATGAGCAAGTAAACCGAGAGCGCTGAAGGCGCCGTCAAGTTTATTTTCTAGTAAAGTTTTAGGGCTGGCTGGGAGCAACTGCTGATTGAGTGGGTCTCTAAAAAAGGTTAGTGAAGATTTCTAGAGATCAAAACTTGTGAAAGCGCCACCTAATATAATTTCATCTGGAGCCGGTCTGCCACTCCTCGTATTTGGCATATTTTTCTATCCTCTGAATTCTTCTAAATGAGGTAGCTGAATCATTTTGAATTCTTAGGCTACAGTTAGCAAGAAATTAAAGAGCAAGTTAGAATAAAAAAAAGGGTTATATATATTCGGCTTGTTCTTGTTGCTAAGCTACTAAAGCCCAGTTATGACTACAAGGCTGTTACAGATTTGTAGCTGCATTTCTGACAAGGTAATGTAACATCAATCTAATCAGAGTGACAAAGGCAGAGATTAAAGTCACAAATCAGAACTTATTTCGGTAAGGGCACAGCAACTCGGGCACTTCCAGACCTTTCCAATTCACAGTATCCATCGATCCAAGCAGCTCTCTGCTGCCTTTAATTCTTTTAAGAATTCAAAACTTCAGGAAATTTAAACACACTTGAGAATTCAATCGCTGTTGAATTGGAAAGGGACTATCCAAAGGACTGTCTCCTTCAGTTGCCGAAGTCTCGTGGCTTACAGAACAAGTCGGACAGGTCGTTGACCTGCCAAATCATAACTACACCTCTGATCCAGGGTACACAAACAGCTAGGAAAGTCAAATACCTGCAAGCAGAAAGTATGTAGCACCACACTAACGTGCCTAAGGTTTTAATGGTGGTATCAGATAAGAACCTCAGATTATTTCAGTGACCAAAGTTTTCTCTGAGATACAGAACACAAGCACAAACCGTAAAACTTAATTGTTAATATTCAACATACGTCTGTAAGGAAGAGTCTTTTTTGCATACCCAAAAGACTTCTGGTTCTTGACTTTATTATAAGCAAAGTTAGTTGGTTGAATCACCACTCTTCCCTAGGTGCCACTTCTCAAAAATAGTTTCTCAAACCAATTTAATCTCACAGAAAACGACTGAACATTGCTTTTACCAAAACAAGAAGCAAAGGGAATATTACAGCAGTTCGGCAGCTATATGCAATCCCCTCCAGTGAGGAATAAATATAGCTCATGTTGAGGCAGACAGATGTTGAGGTTGATAAAGGTAAACAGAACCATGTAAGAGGTAATTACCAAACAGGCTAGATAAGTCACCCGTGAATAACTTAACCCTTCAGTGAATCTAACATTGTTTATTCCCCTGCTGAGGGAACATGAGCCAGAGCACGAAAGATTTCAATTAGTTCCCAAAGCCCTTTGAAATTAGTTCCCAAACATTTGTAACCAGCTACCTCCATTTCTTATCTATACGGTGTGGAACATCATCATTGCACCCCCACGGTCTTTTGTATTGCTTTGCTAGCTTTCCTACCAGTGAGAGCTCTTTTCTTCCCTTCCCCCAAATCCCAATGTTATTTTGATCACTGGGGTTAGGGAAGGAAGGGAAGAAGTATTTCTCAATTATCTGGCGGAAACAGATCTGCAAGAGGAGCTCACAAAAGAACGTAAACTAGTAGACTGGTCAGTAATTAAGAGAATGGTTTATTTAAACTTACCATAGAGTAAGGTCAGAGAGTATACGTCAGCTTAGCCAGCTATACCTTTTAAACATCCAAGTGCCAGCACAAACAAGAACGCAAACAAAAAAATACAGGTCACTTACAAAACCGGAGCTCCCCTCCATGCAAAGCAGGATGCAAGGTTTTGCATTCATGGTAGTCAGTAGTTGAACCAATGCTGCTCTTACAAATTACTTCAGTCTCTAAATCTCAACTTACCCAAAAGACAAAACCTCAAAACAAGTATGGACATGTCCTGGTTTCAGCTGGGATAGAGTTTGAAGCGTTCCTAGATGAAGTTGCATGTGTTTTATTCGGCGAGTCAGGTTGATCAGAAAGCCCCTATTTGGGGGACACTTATAATCTATTTCAACTATGCCACCAACAGATCCAAAAAGGACATTTGATGAGCTCCGAAAATGAAAGTTTTCAGGAAAACTTGGAGGCATAACTCATTGGCACCTCTCACGGCACTAACTGCACTTATTATTGACCCCTCTGTTGATTCAAAATAAACCGACTAGTAATTTTGTATGAAAACACATTTTTAACTGCAGGAAGACCGCACAAAGGAATTTGTACATCGCATGCTCACAGGTGCAATCTCTTATGCCCTTTTGTCATATCAAATATAAAAATACAGATGTTTCATTTGAGATTCTAACCTTGACATTGTTAAACAATGTTTAAATAGTATCCAATGAACATTATTTTACAGAGTTGTTTGAGTGCTTCTGTTTGGCCGCAACTGAGCACACTGTAAGGTACAACCGCATGTATAAGCCAAAGCAAACATTAGCAAACATATAAAATGCAAATATTATATATGGACTTATAGAGTGCACACACATCATTGATTCATTCACTCATAGAAGCACGCTCGGTCCGGTACTTCCACTGGGTTTCATGTAATATTTTCTGATATCTGCCAGAGAACGTGATTTGCCGGATTTGATAAGGTTAATACCAGATACCGTTATTACTGTAAGCAGTTTATTGGAAACCTAATTATAGTACCCACTATGAAATTTAACACTGTCTACTCCTATTCTAAACCCCCTTACCCCTTCATTATTATCAAGAGCTATTGGTATCACGGTTTATTCATATGTATTCACAGGTTTTAAACTAGACAGATTAATCACATAAAACAAGACTCTGTAGTGGTTTGAAATAAATGCAGTATTTCACTAGTAGTTGGAAAAGCCAATTTACCTAACTGCTTATTCTAAAGTACTGTAACCTGAAGCATTTTTCCATTTAAAAAAAAGCTTCATTGCAATCCTTCATAGTCTAATGTTGTTTCTAGAACACTTACCTTTCAGTAAAGAATTTTAGACTTAAAACAGGTCAAAATTTTTACAGAGGGAAGCAATATTAGACAGAAGGTGAGTGCATATAGAAATCCTTCCCACTTAAACATGGTCACACAACTGAATCTGTGGCACAGCCAGTAACAAAAAAACAAAATCCTTTTTACCTTTTGTATTTGCAGTTGTCAGACCCCACTTCCCTCTTCCTCTGACTTCAATCAATGCAAAAAGATATAGAAATTTTCCAGTAACAGAAATGAGAATTACTTACCAATTTGTAACAATACAGGTGTTACCAGAGCTGTCTCCATGGCATAACAGAATTCCCTGCCAAACATTACTGCACCATGCATCACCCACAGACGTACTGGTATCCGGTCTATGGATCCTTCACTAATGGTCTCCTCCCTACTTTCATTCTCCTTGTTTTCTGGTTTCTGAAGCTGTGCCACAGGTAGATCTTGAACTTGCATAGATTCCGAGTCAGCATTCTGGGGAGCCATTTTCATTACCATAAAAAATATATATATTTGTTATATCTATATAAATAATACTACCATAACTCCACAAACAAGTTAGCTTGTCTTCTCTTTCAGCTTCTGTTCCTCAGGCAAGTAATGCTTATATTCCTCTTGTACAAACAGGTATCTTGCAACTTCTTGTATAGATACGAGACATTAAGAACGAAAAGCTATTTGGTAGGAATTTCAACATATGGCTTGTTGGTTTACTGTGAGTTAGAGTTAAAAATCCATAATTGCCATTCAGTTAATACCAGTTTCATAATTATTATTGAAGAAGTGCTGAAGTTGTTATTCTTGCTACAGAGGGGTGGAAAGGCGACACAAAGAGGTGCTCCACTGTTAATCCCCATCGAGTGGCTGATTAATCTGCAACAAAAAGCAAGCATTTAAAAATTTCAATAGCGTTTTTCAGGATATTGTGGCCCCCCCCTTAACTATATACCCTATTTCCTGCTTAATGCTTTCCATTGTCTTTGCCTAGTGTAGGGTCTTTTATTCCACATTCCCTTCTACCCCTGGACTTTCCATTGAAATGCAGTCACTCCTCATAGTTAAATGATGCTTAACTGTACTCCTGAGTTCCTCCAGTTTGTGGTCCCACACGAAGCCACACAAGAATACCTCAGTGGATCTGTCTGAGATCCTCAGAACATCGAGTACAAGACCAACAAATTCTGGGAAACTGAATGCAGGTTCCATTTCAGAAACAGTGTAGGATATTCCAGTACTATGCCAGGAAGATGATTCATCGATTACCGTTTGCTCACTGGCCACACAGACACCTCTGTTTAGACTGTTGGAAGTTACTTTGCAGTAACTATCACACCATCTTATAACAAAGATACTCCTCAAGCAAGCATGAGCAAAAATAAGGCATTAGGAATATAACTTTGGGGATCGATATTTAAATATTTAAACTTCTAATGAAGATATACACAGCATACACATCCACCTTCACTTTCTGCACACGAGACCAGAGCATCTTACTCCCACATCCTATGAGGCTTCTGAAGTCCATGAAAGTAGAATGGTACAGTATCTTCCACCATACACTGAAATGATTAAAATACATTCCAAGCGGGTAAGACAAGCTTCTCCTGTATTTCCCTGTCCTTTGTGCCCCAAAGCCTAAGCATACACACATACTGTACCACGTCAATCAAAACGTGTTTAAGAACTTAGGAGGAAAAAAAGAAAGCATTTTATAAAAAGTCGGATTACATAATGTTTGTTCTAGAAGGATGCATATTCACATCTATGCACACAGTGTGACTGAACTCGTAGCCCAGGACAAAACCCCTCGGGGGTACGGTTCCACGAGATGCTGGCTTTGGCAGCAAAGCTGGCCTAAGAAGCCCCCACGCCGCAGTTCACTGCCCCTTCAGTTGTGGCAACAAAAACTCTTTGTGGGCTGGAGCATAAACCAGATCATTAAGCGCTGAACCTAAAAATGAGCCTTAAGAAAAAAAAAAAAAAGATGACATGTCTGGGGCTTAACGCACATCACAACAGCAAGTCTATGTTTCAGCGTGACCCGACACGCTGTTCTACCAGAACTGCAGCACAGGAACATCACCTTGAGCACTCCCTCCTGCTGATACCCTCCTTCGAGCTGTACACCCAGTGGGTTTATTGCATGTATTTTGTTCTTCCATTCAAAAGCATCTTTTTTGGGCTAGGCTGCTTCTCCTCCTAGGTTCCCCAAGATTACTGGAGTTCTCAGATTTGATCACCTCCATAACAACTTCATACTGCAATTTGCTTTTGAGCTAGTCAAACCTTTAAATCACATGAGAGAAGTTAAAATAACTTGCTGAACACAAGTGCTATAAGCAGAGTTGTAAGTTCCAAGTCTTAATCTATAAGCATTAAATTGCTCAGAACAGAAAGGACTCAAGAAAGCATTTCTCCACCCACTCAGAACTGACAGGAGGAGTTGAGATGCACTGCCTAGGGTTACAGAATTATGGCACAGACAGGTACTTATTTAAGTTCTTCACAAGCACCTGGTTTTTATAAAGGTTTTTCTTTCCACCAGTCAGGGTTTGGATTTGCTAAGCTCCTGCATGCGGCAGAGTTCATTTGCCTCCTCCCAGTAGTTAGTAGAGCACTGAGCTCTCATCAGGAGGAGAAGGAATGAGATTCTCTTACGTTGCTTTAGTGTCTGAGGTTTCGACTCAATCCTTGAAGGGCTATTACTTTATCAGAAACATGAAGCTAAGTACTGTGTGTGTTAAAAAACCCCCCACACATTCACTTTTCATAACACAAGTTCTGAGTGATCAGAACCCACAAAAATACAGGTTCCAAAGCAGGAGTGATTATTTTAATTACAGATTAGTCATAAAATGTTTAATTGCTGGCAGACTCAGGCAAAATTGCATTCACTGGAATTGAAAAGTTTACATATGAGGTCTTATTATTCAGAAATCATTCAGAATGTGTGTTGTATTACAGACTAAGGGTCATGGCTAATATTCCAGTACAGGATGGCTTTAAAGTCTCTAGCAATTTCTTACGCTTAATTTCCCCTCCCATCACTGTCTATGAAGGATTTAACTCAGTTTCCCTAAACACCTCATTTAATAGGCAGTATTAGCAGAATGAGGCATGGAGAGGAAGGCAGTCCATCACACCAGAATGTTTTATGATGCACTGGGGCAGCCTGCATCTGCAAGCAGGATGACACCAGGCTGGGAGCGTTTGTCACTGGAAAGGATAACGAGGCAGGACAAAAGAGGATAGCTGAGACTTAGCCCATTTGAGCAAGACTCTTCAGGGATGACTGAAAAAGTTATTCTTGACGTGGAAGATGATGGGGAGTGATCAGATAATTTGACAGACAGGAATAATGGATGACAGATGGAGGTAGACTTTGAAGTTGTAATTGACACAGATAAGAACAGTTCTATTTCAAACATGCCAGAAAAAGCAGTTATAGTCAGAATTGAAGTGCAGTAGCAAGAGACACAATGGACAGGTTTTATCTAAAGGAACAGAGAATATCACTGTTCCATTATGCCAATTTTGTGGTAAGCATAACGCCAGTCTTTCTGCAGCACTTTCATCTGACTCCAAGTGCACGCCTAATACAAGAGCCAGAGAATAACAAGAGCTTCTCAGAAAGGTCTTCCAGTTCTTCTGTAAGTCCTGCCAGGTTGTGTTCATACTCATTTCAGACTGATCTGGATTCTGATGCTGCTTTTTCCAAGTTCATTTTGAATTTGGCGTTTTTGTTCGTTTTTCCTTATCAAAAAAGGAGGCAAATTCATTTACATGCTGGAAGTAAATATTACAGAAGCTTTTATGCAGCAAACAACTCCAAGGTAAATCACATCTAAAGAGCAGCTGGATTAAAATACCAAAGAAGACATGCTCCCATGCCTGCATCTAGCACAAGTTGGTTTTTTTTTTTTTTCATGTTTGTTGGCTAGTAAAACCAAACCTTAATTGACAATTTTTTTTTTAATTGTAGTATTGAATATCCATGGTAATTTCCAATACATTCCCTTTACTCATGTGGTTCAAAAGCTTTGTGGTGTGAGGAGTCCACGTAAGAAACATGCCAGAATTATTATTATTATTATATATTCTAAAGAAGTGATGAATTAGGCTTACATTTTACCTGTCATTCAAGCAGACTAGGTACTAAGAGAGCTGGCATCCCTTCCTCAAACAGATGTCGAGAGGCAAGAGGTTTCAGAAAGACAGCTTCCCCTTCATCTGTACCTTTCTGACCATCCAGCCATGTCGCAGCTAAACAAAATAATTAAAAAATGTAAACTGGCACATGAGACAGCATTTATCTCAGGAAGCTGAGACCATGTCCCCCATTCTGCCACGCACTCTCACTATACTTTCCATAAAGTTTTAAAAGGCATTTTCTTGACTAGCAAAGAATGAAGAATTCTTTAAATAATAATAATAAGAAGAATGAAGAATTCCAGCCATGGAAAGGGGTTAATGTTGGGCATTGTACAGAGGTTAAGTATGAAGAGAAGTTTAGATACAGAAATATTCCTGATCTTGCAAAGTGTATATGGGAGGAGGGGACTGATTACACTAGCTCTTCAGTCTAATTGCACATGTTTTACGTCAACCTTTGGCCACACTGGGACAACAAAACCTATAAAGCAGTAGTTAATATTTCAACAAAACAGGCAAGTAATATATTCTGAAAACTAATCTGTAAGCAAAATTTTACAAAAGCTGCTCAAATTGCTTGCAATCTTACCCGTTATACTTTTACTATCTATCTTTCATTTAGGCATAAGTCATAACATGACTATGCGAAGCACGAAACAAAATGTGACAGGCTTGACAAGGCTGTATCACAATAATCCTGAGCCTCAAATCGGTAGCGTTCCCAGACAAAGCACATGAATCATCGAAGAACCAGAGGAATATTACTGCCTGCCTTCAGGATTTTCCAAAGAAGAGGAAGAGTTATACAGGTCATATCCGTGGCCCACAAAATTCAGTGGTTTTCTCTTCCCACTTAGTGAGCGCTAAGATGCCAGAGATGCACAAAAAGCGCATGCTAGACAATTATGCAACACAATGCCGTGGGCAAATGACTTCTATCACACTTCCCAGCATGTTTTATAAGTTTAGGACTTAGAGGTTGACAAGCAGAGTTCTTGCATTTGTGATACCATCATCTGGAGGTCAGAAGATTGGTAGTACGCCCATCAATCCCAAAAGAAATAGTGTTAACAGTGATCCTGCCCAAATCTTTTAAGACTGAACTATTTTTAATGCATGTTTCCAGGTATCTCTTGCTAACAAGGAATAGGAATGTACTGTTCAACAAGCAACTAGATTTTCTGAACCAGTGCCGAAGAAAATGACTTTCATTGAGCTATGGAGTATGCAGTAAGTTTCAGGTACTCATACACGTGCTTTATTAAGCGGTAATAAAGCCCGGCAAGTAAAGGCAGTTAAATCAGCCCAACTGGATACCATGAGAAAATGTCAACTCTTTAGGAGGGTTTTCCTCCTCTGAAGCTATTAGGCAATCCTTATGGCATTTAGTGGTGTAAGAAACAATTCATTTCAACAGGGTAGGTGTGCACTAGTTACAAAATCCTAGGTTCTGAAGGGGAAAATAAGCACAGCCTAAGAAAAACTGGAACAAGCAAACTGAAAAGGATGGAAACAGTTCTGTCCAAACACTACTGAATGTCTAAGGGAACAAGGCGGGGATCGAGTAGAGGCAAACTACCCCCTTCTCTCATCTTGGTGTTTAAAGTTTATTGCATTAACTTCCAGTAACTTAGCTAGCTATCTCATGTCTTCAAGATCTGCCTCTCCCATTACCATTACTTTCTTTTACATGCAAGTATACAGATTGATCAAAGTCTCCTCAAATCACAGTGGAAAGCTGCATTCAGTTTTGCTCCACAGGATTTGTTTTCTAGCAATGTAGGAAATACTGTAGCTCAAACAAAGATTCCACAGTTTAAAAGAATTCTACCTTCTTGATGCTGAAAGGAAGGATGAAGAGATACCTTGAGCTGTCATTGCATACAAATGTCTTTTCATTGTTTACCACTAACTTTGTAAGGGAAAATAGCTAAGAACCCATTTTTCCAGAATTTAACTAGGCTTTAATGATTCTGGTCACAGTCGTCATTGGATCACTAACATCTCAATGTGACATTCTGCATGACAAATTGAGAAAACCACAAACAACAAAAAAACAAGGTAGGTGTACTTCTACTTCATGAAATATTCAAGTGTTTGACTGGAAAAAAGTGCAAGAATCTAGAAGCTGCCAGTCTAATAGGACAAGATTGATTTTTTTTTTTTCCTCCCAGAGTCTTACACCTTACCCTCCTTCAATTCTTCAGTGAGTACATCCCAGACAGACACGCTAGTAGCCTTACTTATTTCACCTGTGAGTCATGTCACACTGCCAAGCATTTAAGTGCCCAATCATTCCATTTATTTGTCAAATACTTAACTTTTCTACCAGGTTGGTTTATGCTAAGGTTTTCAAGTAATCTGGCCACCTCTTGAAAAGTTATCTAGACTGATCTGGCTTTTCCTCAGACTAAATGAATGTTTGGCTGAACACTTCTATCCCTATGTTGCAGACAAACATCACTTATTATTCCTACGATTAAATGCAAAATGGACACTGGGTTCTGCTTCAGCATCTGACTGGCTTGCAAAATGGTACATCGTTTGGACTTGTGCCTTGTCAAGAATAAAATGGCATTTATCCAAGGATAATTACTAATGTTTTGAGTTCAAATCCTCTGGTCCTCCACCAAGCCAAGAGAGCAATAGCATGTTGCTGTGAAAGAGCAGCTCTTAAAAGCCAAGGCAGTCCTTCATCCCTCCGCTACACCACCTCACAAAAATTTGTCGATTTTGAAAATACGGTAAAAACTATTCCGTACAATGCCAATCCAACCCATTTTGTATAGATAACTCCCCCCATGACTAATTTCATTCTACAGATCTGCCATAGGGACAGCAGCTTCCACTACAGAGGTAGTAGCGGCTGAAACCAGAGAGATACTCTTTGCAGTGCAACTCTGATCGTGGCTTCAAACAGCAAACTATGCTTTTGCCAGGACAGCCTGTTTTGCTAGCAAGGGTAGTTTTGTTTTACTGTCAGCTGCTTGCACAGGAATATCACATAAAATATGTTACCAGCTTATTATACTGCTTACACTATAGGTTTCTCAATCCCTTCAAGCTGGCATAAACAAATATATCCTCTCAAAGCAGCAGTCTGTTCTTCCTTTTCTTTGCCCCAGGTTCCTTACTCCCACCCCTTCCTGCACAGCCACACGAGCGTCGACGTAGTGCACCAGACAGCGTAACAGGTCTACGTTGAAAACTAAGCTGACAAAAACACGTCCTAGAAGCTACAAAAAAAAAAAAAAAATCCTTTATAAAGTCAGGTTGGTTTTAGCTGATTGCATGGCTGCATGGAGCCATACCAACATGACGGGGGAAGAGAGGAATAGGGGCAGCTAGAAGTATTACTTTGGGTAGCAATACCCAAAGCCAGTGTGAAATTGCAGCTCACAGAGAAAAGAAGTCGTCGGTGGACCCTTGCAGCTACAAGGTCAAAAAGCAGACTCACCTGCCCAGTGCAAGACGCCTCCTTTTCAGAAGGCAGAAGAAGAATCTTCAGTCATGCTGTGAGACCTATCATGTATTCTGCCTCCTCGTACTTGCCAGATGCAAGGCAGAATACCACTTGCTTAGCCAACAGGCAGCTATTTTCTCCCCGGTTGTTTTGCGGCTCTGTTGCTAATTATTAGCAGCTGTTTATAGTAACAGAACTGGCCACAGGGGAAGTTTCTTTGGCCCATATCAAGACTCAAGTGTTCAGCCACTGCAGTAGGAAGAAAAGCATCTAGAAAATATATCTGGAGTTTCTGGCCCGGCTGGACAAATGCAACTACTTTACCTGAAGTTCAGAAAAGGGGCAGAATCCTTCCATGGACAGATTATGTTGCCCCTTCATAAAGGTTTAGATTCAAAAAATCCTGTGACTTTCTAGAAGCACCATCATATAAGTGAGTCATGAGGCCTTTGGTTCAAAACAGCAGCAATTACGGGCAGGTAATTGTTTAAATACCCATTAAGATTTCTCACATAGTTAAATGCAAACACAGATTTTTAGCTGCTGCTTTCTAAAAACAGAACTGTATTAGCCCTATTGGAGGGGAAGACTATACTTGTTCAGGAATGATTTTTTTAAAATGCAATTACACCACACATTGCTTAACAAAAGTCCCATATGTGAGCAACATTACTCCAGATCTTGAAAGGAAAGTCAACCTCTAATTTTAAAATAGTCTTACATTAAACTGGACTAACCTGTTTTGAATCACTAAACGCCTGCCAAAGGAAAAAGGTTAAGGCTGAGTGCAATAAAGAACCACATTTGACATGTCCTAACATTTAATCCATCATTCAGGTAATCAAAGGCATTGAAACACAACAGCATACACCAGCTTGTTCTACAAGGATACCGTGTCTAAGCAACCCTATGACTGACATCAAATGAAGGCTTAGATGAGATTTTTAACAAGTTCATCTTGAAACCTGGGATTGGGTTTTATTGTTTGGGGTTTTTTTAAAAAAAAAAAAAAAAAAAGGCACTGCAACCAGCACCGTGCTTTTGCATCATGACCTACTTTTGAGGCTACCACACAATTTAGGCCACCGAAGCAAAGTCGGGGGGGGGAAGAATAATTCTGTAGCGCATTGCGAATGAAGACGATATGGAGCAATCCACCTCACATGGAGAAGCAGCATTTTTCCATTTCTTGCAATGCAAACTTTTGCCTGCCCTCAGGACTCTTCACGCACTGTAATCCAGTTGGTGTCTTTTACAACCTCTGCCTC
>VZTL01063981.1:0-24524 GCA_013400535.1 Scopus umbretta
AACAACTGAAACCAGGACAACTTTTAAGAAAGAAACAATTTCAAATGTGATTAAAAAAAGCTGTTGTACCACAAGTGCTGGTTTTTGTTCTGAGTATGTTTGTATAATACTAGCTATCTTGTAGTTAAGAGTTAAGTCAAATTTGAATTCTGTCTGGTTGTCACTGCAAGGAAAACCAAGAACAATTTTGCGTAGCTTCACTGGTCGTTGATCCTCATCGATTTTCAGACATACAGCAGGCATCTTGCTATCTGAAAGCCATTCTGCAATCTTTAAAAAAAGAAGAAATAGAATGGAAGTGATAAATTTCTGCTTTTAATCATGCTCTGCTCTAACTGCATCACACAATAATTAACTCGGCTTTTGTCACATATAAACAGTTAACACATTTAACATCGCTTTTATCATTAAAATCATAGATGAAGTTCTGTTTTCAACAGGACCAATATAATTCGGACTGAACTCTCAAGTCTGTTGCGATTTGTACTTAGAGGCAAAAATAACAAACAGAAATCTAAAACTGCAGCATGTCCATACTTGTCTGATAGTTCCATATGGTTGTAGTTCATTCGTTACATTAACATCAACCTCACAGCTGCCTTCAGCTGACAGCTCCAAAATGACAACCTTGTCATCAATCTGAATTTATAACTCCAGGTAAATTTTATAAAATACAACTACATTAATTAAAATACAGTTAAAATGTAACGCTTACATCTTCAGCGTTTGGGATGGTTGCAGAAACAGCTACAAATCTCAAAGGAGGAACCGAGTCATGATTCTTTACAAGACGCCAAAGAGAAGACTGAACAGTCTTCATCCGACTGACTACAACTTCTAATGTTGCGCCACGGCTTTCATCCTTTATAACATGCACCTATTAGGAATTTTAAAAGGTTTGCAAAATATTTCTCCAGTTACAGTCTATACATGTGGTAAATAAATGTTGTATTTTCTAAGTTTCCTTTTATCTTCAAGAACAAAAACAGTGCATATAAAGCATTAATTTTCTTACCTCATCAATGAGAAAGAGTCGTACAAGCTGGACTATAGAGTTGTCTCTCCACCTTCTAGTCATGCTATCCCATTTTTCCTAGGAGAAAAAACAACACAGGAGAACAACAACAGAAGGTGAAAGATGTTTTAAAGGCCAACATATGCCAGAAGTAGAGTACAGGCAGACATGCCTAAACATTAATAAATCTTTAAATAAAATCAGTTAAATTGATTCAAGCTAACATCATGCGTTTCATCTGGCGCATTATTATATTACTAATTGTTGTTTTCCATGAACTAACAGTATGCACCACAGCGTGCAGGCAAGCGTAAAGATCATAAAGTTACTACTTAGTACGAGTCCTAGTAGCATACAATTAGTAGACTACTAACGTCTGCCTCTTCTAGGTTTTTGTAAGAATTGGGATTGAAACCTACAGGTGTAGTGATAATAATGTGAGCATGATGTATTTCAAATAAGTCATCCATCACTGTATCTCCTGTCAGTTCCTTGCAACTGAGTCCTATAGGTCCAAATTTTTCTTTCCAATCATCAAAGCGCTGGCTGCATAGAGCTTTTATGGGAGCCACTAAAAATAACACAAAATAATGTTGTATCAGGAACACCAAATCTTCAACTGTATTGCTAAAGATGCTAAATGCATACATAAGTGTTAAGATATCACCTTGAATTTAAGTTCCCTAATTTTCAGCTTTGCTCCCAGAACCATAAAACTTGTAACTAGTATTATTACCCTTATTATCCTATTGCATGTGCACAGATCCGTGTTGAGCTTTGGGCCCCAGTTCTTCCCTATCAGCAATCAGAAATAGAACCCTTTAATTAAGGTTCTTTATGCCCTCTCTTAATCCTGATTTTTTCCTCAATCCCATATGGAAACAACCATTCAGCTATCAAATGTTTTCTCACAGACAGAAGCTGCCCCACAAAATAATTTTTTTCTAATGAAAAAGCATACAAATGCCAACATTTTTCCAGTGCAGAATGATTTGAGCACTCAGGATTCAGAAAGACAAGGGTTTATAAATGAGAAACCATCCACAAGCAAGAGATAGAATACCAGAAGAGATCAAAATCTATCTAAACCAAATGTACAGTTAAGTGTAGTCAGGGTCATACTGAGCAGCTAACATGGCAGGTAGCAGCTCTGATGCTGGTCCTCATGAACAGACTCCTAAACCAATCTCTTTTTTTTTTTCCTGAGGATGCATACTATACTTTTGCAGATGGAGGTTGATTTCTAGAAATCAGAAGTAATTCTCTACAAGGACTGACACTAGCAACACATGTAAATCTATATTGGATGGGTAATCTACATGGAAACCGCAGTGATTTAAGTGAAAGAAGTGATCTACACATGATCCGAAAACAGCAAATAGATCTTGCAGTGATTACATTCTAGGCTAGTTAGAGCCACTGGAATATGAACCATTTCTACCTATCAGCTGTCATTTAAAGAACCAGTTTCTGCTTCAGAAAGAGGTGTAAAATCTCATAACTGTATCAGCGACCTATGAAGCAGGGGAAATCACTAGCTCCAGAAAGTTGATTAAGCTACCAGCAAGTAACTCGCAAAATTGCAAAAGTAATAATCCTTCTCTACGCAAGAAGCTAGTGATTGCTCCCTCTATCACTTCAGTCACCAATTCCTAGCATGTGTTAAAGCTACTGGGGAACAACTCTAATTTACACAACTACTGCAAGCTAATTCACATACGCTGGGCCACTGATGAACCAGGTACCAGAGCACGCTCCGGCAGTAAAAAATCTGATTAACACCTCTGTTCCAACATTCGGAAAACTGATGTGTCTCCTCCTCCATCACTGTCAAACCTGGAAAGGTCAGCAGATCTAATTCCACGAGCAGATAACTGCTTCCTTACTGAAAGTCCCAACCAGCCAATTTGTATCAATTCTACCAAGACAATAAAAAATGTTACAGCACCCTGAAATGCTCCACCTCAGTCCTCTGGCAAAGAAACCCTAACACATGCCTCTTTATAAAAGATCTGTTCACAATACACAGAAAACTCTCCATCAACACTACATTTACTGTCAGAATTTGAACACATTGGAATTAAAAAAAAATTTAAAAAATTTTAAAAAATTAAAAAAAAAAAGGCTGAAACTTTTGCAAATATAAAGCTTAACCACTAATATACAACTATATCACTGTATGAATTAATTAAAACTGGGACAAAATCACCAATTTAATCTGATTTACATGATACAAACTCAGTTCTCCAGGAAGGAAAGAAAAGTGTAATTGTTGTGACTACCTTCAATGATTTTCATTAGTTCCTATACAGATCAAGTAAACTCACGAAGACCACAGCTCTGTTGCCAGCAAACTAGTAGACAGAAAGCAAGTTAGCAGGAAACCTTGCCAAGTAAGTGCATATTGGAGAATTTGATCCTTATCTCAGAGCAACAGACAGGCATACAAAAGATACTGCATGATTTCTGGCTTTGCCATTAAGATTTTTTTTTTAGTTTCCTTTGCTTCCTTCTTCCCTTTTCAGGTACATTTTGTCTTCTTAGGGGACAATCTCTTTAGAAGATTTTTTTTAATTTTTACTTTGTATAGGCAATGCTGAACACCACAATTGCATGGCACTGTTAAATACTAATAATAGTTCCAACGGTATCACAAATAAATAGACGCTAAAAGAAACAACTTTTTAAAGAATGAGGTAGGTCACAATTTCTTAACATATTTACTTTCAGTATTATTAAAGCACTCACTCCAGATCTCCACATTTACAGAATGACATCATCTACTGCTGTCACCAAAATGTTTAAAGCTGCATAATACTTACTGTAAACAACTTTAATATTTAACCAAGGCAGTGGGGCTTCCATGAGTAGTCTGGTAATAGCTAGCTCGAACATTACAGTTTTTCCAGAGCCAGTCGGAGCACAAACCACAAAATTCCTATCTGTATAAAGAAGCTAGGAAAGAATTGCAAAGTAGTAAATAAAACATAGCTACTCACTGTACCTATTCATACAGTCCAAAAGCATCGTCTAGGGGAAAACGACACAAGGAAATTATTATTACATTGATATACATAGTCCTCCAAAAATTTTTGTCTTAGATGTGAACCTTAAGTTACAGCAAAAGAAAGAACATCTGCCACACAGCTGCCACAGAAACGTACATGAGATACCATTCAACTAAGGTGATTATGTAATGAAGTCTACCATTCTGTGACAAACAAAAAACCAGTATCTAGCCTTAGACGACAATACGGAATCACTGCCAATGTCCAACTGCAACCAAACG
This sequence comes from Scopus umbretta, assembly GCA_013400535.1. Taxonomy (NCBI): domain Eukaryota; kingdom Metazoa; phylum Chordata; class Aves; order Pelecaniformes; family Scopidae; genus Scopus; species Scopus umbretta. The sequence goes on from VZTL01063981.1 coordinate 4,305, forward strand.
CAGGCTCATCAGAAAGAGGTATTTTGTGCTCAAATTCAAAGTGCAGTTTGTTTCCTTTCTATTCAGTCTGCATTCAAAATGCCAACATTGTTGAATATAATATATATCATTTTAAAAGAACGTTACGTTTTCAATAGTGACAAAAGTAGGTTTTGTATGACTATACGTCCTTCCTTCCCCCACGTTCCATTCTCCACTATCTTAGAATGCCCACGTATGTCCGTGTCAGGTTCCCTCACTGGTTGACTCTACCCTCCTTCTTCCTCCACAGTGTCACTCACCCACTCTCCCTCCATGCAGGATGCTCTGTGCAGCTTCATTTCTTTCCTCCCCTCCCAATACCTCACAGATTCTACTATTCTCATTCTTTTTTCCTTTCCTTCTAGCTGTTAGTGCTCTAAAACTATTCCATGACTGTTAGGACCTCACAAGGATGAATGGGAATCACCTAGGACTTGATTTATAAATCACTGTAGCAATAACTGACACTAACTGTACTGCTGAACAGCTACAGGAATTACCCACATTCTTCACCTACCATTTCCAGTTTTCTGATGCTCACAAAAATCAATCAAGTATGAATGCTGTACGAATACAAAATTTTCCCTGATTTTTGTTACATAATCCTTTGTAACATTCACTGTGAATCAACCAGAGAAATTCTACCAAGCTGAATGCTTACAACTTATTTCTTGGAACCACAGAGTTGCTACCAAGTTGAATCTTGCAAGCTTAACCAATGAAAAAAAAATAAAATATACAACACCATTATCTTTTTAATATGCTGATTTCTCTTAATTTTTAACAACATGTCACATCTTATAAGTGAGTGATAAGCAAACCTTGCCCTTCCTTGTACCTTACAAACAAACTTATATTAAGGAGCACTAATACATGAGCCATTAAAAAAAAAAAAAATTATTAAAATAACTATTGCCATGAGAACTCCAGTTTTGCAACTTTCATGAAAGTAAACCTTGCCTTACAGCTGTGATTTCCATTATTCTAGGAACAGAGAGTCACACGAGATTATTTTACAGGCCAATATAACGTATAACTCTCATCAGAAAATAAACACAAATTTGGAGGTAAAGAAATATACTCCAAATTGATGCATAAAACTAAAAATGTAAGGGAAAAAAGCAAAAATACAGCTCCCCATATAATTTAAATAGAAGATTATTCCACTCATATAAGCACTGTTCTTAAAATCTTCTAAAACTTTACCTAGTGGATAAGAAACTAAAACAAAAACATTTGCAACATTAAAAGTAGCTTTAAAAACATACTTAGAAACATTTGTGAATGACACTAGGATTTCTCCTAGAGTTGAATAAAAATTTCAAATGCTCTGTTGAATACTCTGATGGAACCCGTAACTCCTCTCCGCAATACCTATAATACAATCTTTCTCAAACTGGTTTCTTTCAAAATAAGTTTTGTGTTTTAAAGAAAGATCATAGCTGATAGAAAGGGCATGGAAAAGCATCGCTTCTTCAAAAGGACAACCTTCTCTAAAGTTCTGCTTTTCTTAATCTTCCTGTGAAAATACTTTAAAAAATACTACTAAACTGTATGTATAAATACACATATAATTTGTATCTTCACACAAATGCATTTAAAAATGTTTTTCTGTTTTAAAAGTACTTCTGATTTCTTCTCCCAGCCAAGCACAACTCTGCTCAACTATTCCAGGAAGAGGTTCTAGATATATTGTGGTTTTCTAACCCCACTTAAGTTCTGAATATCAAAGTATCATTTAAATTTATCTACAAAGTACTACTTGCAAATGCATCTAATGTTTCATACTTACATCATCCAAAGCTTTTGACTGTGCATAGTTAAAATATGGAAACTCCTTAAAAATACTTCTAAATTGGGTTGCTTGACAGCATTAAGGAATTCAAAACAATTGGGTGAAAATTATAAAATTAATTTTAGAACTGTAAAATGCATCTCTCCTAATTTAAAGGCAAACTTAAAAACAACATATGCAACAATCTTTCACTGATACAGGCTTGTAAAAAAATATCAAAAGTAACTTCTTAAATGGCTTAGTAGCTTTATTTAGATTCTTGGTGTGCCATATATTCCATTTCACCAAAAAACCCGCTACCTATCTGAGAGGTCTCAGGATTATATCAATAATCAAGAACCTCCTCCCTGGCATAGGCTTTATGGAATGGCACACAATTATGGAATGTGAAACTGGAAGGGACAAAAGCTTTATTCTATGCTGCAAACCAGATGCAAAAGCAAGCAGAGCACTGCTGTTAGCACATCTAATGTGTCAACGGTCACACTGTATTTGTAATATAACACAAATTAGCATAATATTGTATGTCCAGTCACAACAGTAGCAAAGAAATTCACCTATGATCTCTCAGTGCTGACAATGGTTTTAAAGATATTTTCAATTGCTAACATTGTGTATTCTTCAGACAACAACATTCTTATTTAAAATATGAGTAAGAGGAGAACAAGTATTGTTACGTTGCGAATCCAAATGAGTGAGTTGATCCTTGTCTGGACTTGCACTGAAGCCACATAAGCAGACTAACTGTAACCGTCCGACCAGGCTGAGGATGCACGCACAGTCAGACACAACACCAACAGTGACAAGAACAATGAACTGCTGAGGCCTCAGATTGATGTTACATTAAAAGACTAAATAAAAAGGAAAAGGAGTAAAACAGGAAATAAAAGGAGCTAAATATAAACATTAAAAATGGGTAAAGATAAGCAAATAATACTAGACTAAAGAAAACAAGGATTTTTAAAAAAAGACTTCTCTAAAATTACCTCTCTAAATAAGTGACCTATTTTCAAAATGCAGAACATCGACTATCTGCAATTGGCAACATCAGAACAACTGAGTCCTTACTCATTTTGGAAATGATGACACTTCTTAAAGCTACTCACATGAATTTAAGTTGCCTCAATTTAGACATCTCCTCTTCCTGATATTTAACCTGCCATTTGATAGGTTGCCAGAAACAAAATATTGGAAAGACAGTGGAGAGGGAAAAAAAAAAAAAAAAGTTTGACAGATACAGATGGATGGTCAATTATGTTATGGGTTCGAGGCAGGGGCAAGAAGAAGGGAAATTATTGTAAAATCTGCCTGAAGAATGGAAATATACTGTATGCACACTACAACAGACAGGGAATACAAGGAATATATGAAGCTTATTTTCTCCTGAAAAAATGGAACAAAAAGTAAGATTCAGTTTTTGTCATAAGCCTAAACGCTAATTCACTTTTCCTTTATTCAAAGTGTACGGTGATATATGCGTATATGCGTCTTTGCGTATAAAATCTGGCCTGAAATATATATTCTGCAAGCGAAAAATTTTACATTTTAAAAATAAACAGTTTTGAGGATAAAATTTGAGTGTTTGAAATAAGAATAAATTTGCTTGGCAATGAATGATCTGTAAGTAGTCCTATATTCATTCTAGCTTCGGAAGTCCAAAGGGTAAACACCTATTCATCATTTGATTCCCAGCATTACGTTACAAATCAAAACTATTACAGTGTAATGCATGAGTTCCTATGGCTACAAATTAAATGCTGTAATTTTGTGAATGTATAAGCATTGTAATAAAATCAGTAAATCAGATACAGCAAATACAAGGATACGTATTTCTGTAACAGCCCTCAACATTTCCAGTTTTCTTCCTGTAGTTCCTAAAGAAAGAAAAGTAGCTAATTTATAAAATCAATTTGTTTTCAACCATGAAAACTATCTTCCTGACCTCAAGCTATGTGCTCTGTGAGGAGTTGCAAGGCTATAACAAGGTCCAGATGATACAGAAGGCGCTGACAGGATAGGACAGGGAGGTTACAAGCTCATCATTTGAAAGGACCACCTTGGTGGCCCTTTGCTGAACTCAACTGCAGTTTAAGGATGTCTTGCCTGCGCCAGAGGCTCAAAACTTGATGCAGTATCTAGATGTGGTCTCAACCGTGCCAGGAAGAAGGGGATAATCACTTCCCTCAACTTCCTGGCTTTGTTCCTGTGAACAAAGCCCAGGGTGCCGTCGGCCTTTGATACTGCTGGGGCACACTGCTCGCTCACGTCCAGCGAGCTGTTCGCCAGAGCCCGGCACTTTTCTGCAGAGCTGACTCTAGTCAGTCCATCCCAGGAGAACCCCAAGGGTTCTTCTCTTTCCCCGGGGCAGGACTTTGCATTCGGCCCCACTGAATTTCACGAGATCCCTGGCAGCCCCTTCCTCCATGACAGACCCCTGCAGCGCCCTACTCGTGGCAGGCATGTGGGCAGAGTGTGACCCATTAACTACCACCCTCTGAGCCTGACCATCCAACCGCTTTTTTACCCAGGCAGTTGTCTATCCATTCCTAATGTCCTAACTCGGATAGAAGAATGCTGTGGAAGACAGTGTTTCTCAAGCGTTCTGTGATTCCATGAAAAGCCTTGCTGAAGTCAAAGTAAATGACATCCACTGCTCTCCCCTCATCCACAAATCTAGTCACTGTTGCTCAGAAGGCAATCAGACAGGAGTCACATCTTCCATTCCTGACCAGACTCCAAAACCTATCTTAAGCCACAGCTCTGCCCTACAGTTTTCCGCTAGTACTATTTTTCTGTTCCGTATTTCTGAAGCGGGTGGCTGGGTACACAAGGTACATTCCACAGATGCAATGAGTCCCTGTCCCAAAAAGCTTAAAATCTAGAAATAAACCACACTTATTTAAAAACTATTAAAAAATGAATGTAATTTCTAAAACAAGTATTTAATCATTTTATCAAACCTCTCGCCACTTTCCTCCGTTTTCCAGATTCTCCCTATTTAAAATCTATTTCTACAAAGATACAAGTATGAACCACATCACAAATAAACATTCCATTTTCAATTTCTGGTTTTAAATGAAGATGAGACTATTTATCACATAAAGGGAGGAGGCTACTCTTTTTCAAATTGCTTAGGGGGCTGATTTGAAGTACCATTTCAAAAAGGCTTACATGAATTGGCACTTTTGAAATGTGACTCTTCGTCACACATTGTTTATGCAGCTCATATTAAACAACAATGCAATTAAGTTCCATAGAATTACAATATCTTCTATCAAGTTCAGCCAATTATCTCACCTTGGTGGGAAAATGTTCTTCACTCTACATCAGACCACGGAGATCCATTACAATTATATACCAAAGATGGAGTGTGGACTATTTTTCTTGAAATAGAGTGATAATAGTTACCTGTCATATCCAGAAACTCTGAAGCATTAGAAAATGATTTCATTTTAATTCCATTTTTAGATGCAATGTCCCCATCATTTACCCTATGTAGAGTAAAATCTGAGTCGTTAGTTAATGAAGTGTGATTATTTCTCCATAAACCTTCTTTTTTCACGTCTTTCTTGTTTTCACTTGTATTTAAGTAAGTATCGATTTCTTTCACATCCACAGAACTATCTTTATATTCCGTATTTTTATGCGTATAACCAGACATTTTAAATAAGCTGCAAAAGATCCAGGATTTTCTTTAGTTTGTTGTAATGTTACACAGTTTCTCTAATATTTGAAAAATATGGATGTTTGTATTAGAAGCAGAACTAGTAAGATACAATCATAAGAAAAGTCTGTATCTAATTTTATTTGATCTGACACTCCTCTACCTGAAGAAGACTCCTTTCAAGAAAAGTTTTAACTTTACTTTCATTCCAGAAAGAACCTGAAAGAATAAACTGCCTGTCCAGACGGCCTCTGAATCCCTATAGCAGATTAACTGTCAATCTCTGTATAATTAAAAACAATAGAGACATACAGGCTCTGAGGAATGAGAAGAGCCAGGCACAGAAGACGAGTTTTATCTGTAAAACCTGTCCTCCCAGGCAGCACTGAAATCATGTTGAGAACTGCTCAAGGTATTCCCGGCTGGCTGACCTCTGCTCCGAAAAGCAAGTGATCTTAGCTTTCTTGCTCGTTACCATGTGAATAAAGAACTCAAAAAAGTATTTTGAAAAACCTCTGTTACCTAACAATTTCTTTAAAATTAAAGCAACAAACCTCATCCTTACTTTTCTCATAAAACAGGCTGAGCTCAGGACACATTTAATTACAGTACTAAAATATTGCCAAAAGGAAACATCTCTTTTCCATATACTGGAAAGAATTAGTGTCTGGAGCCCTGTTAAAGTACCTTCAGTTGAAGGATCCAAAACTCTGCATTTAACAAAAATAACAATATGATTCTGACAGAGTTTACTAGACACGTACCTTTTTCTTAATGTTGAATGGACACTCTCATCATCACTGTTTTCTGGAAAATTACTCAGTATTTTGTTGCGTGAAAAATTTGCACCAGGTTGCTGAGAAATCCCTGTTCCTGTTTTAGATTTATCTTGGTCAGAAGGGAGAAACAATGAAACCATTTTCAAGCTTTCACGCTGAAAACTGATTTTTTCTCTTTCTCCTACACTTAATTGGAGCGCTTCTTTTTCAGAGGCTATGCCAAAATGAACAGGTGCTGCTGATTTATCATTTACTTCCTCAGTGTTCCTCTTACATTGCTGTATAAACTCCTGGTCCTTTCTCCCTCCTAGGAAACCAAAAAATTATTATGTCTATTAATATTCATACTCCTATTCATAGTCATTTTACTAAATATCTTCCACACAGAATAAGCCAAATTCACATATATTATATGCAGTGACATTTCTATCTTATTGCAAGAATTTTAGTGCATATTTTATGACTCATGCTGATGAATGCAATGCATCTGTTGTCAATTAAAAAGTTATAAAAATAGGGTCACTTTCTATGCTTCCTATACAAAGTAATGGAGCAAAACTATTCCTCAGAACTACAAAGTATTTTGTAAGATAGAAACTCTTCACCCTGTCCCAGAATAAAGATGGTCTTTTAAAAAAATGACACAATGACCAAGCTTGAAGTTCCTACTACAAACAGCTGTGAGAGAAACCCTGCAATCTCAACAGTCAAAACTCATAACGATGTCAGTGACAGGCTGGTTGCATACTCATCTTGGTTAATTATCACATTTTTCAGGGTTAGCTCTTAGTAGGATCATTGTCCTGATCTGGTCACCGTACAAGCATTGCTGTCAGCAAAAGGAAGGCAACAGCAGAAATAAGCAACTGAATGCAACAAGATTACAGAACAGCTGTATTCCGCAGCCTATTCATTTCTAGCATTATCCATCTAGAAACTTAAAATTACAATGGCCTGTTTGTGACATAACCCCAGCAGTTCTAATTCTACAAACACCAGAAGGCTTATGTGAACGAGTAGTTCTTAATGGAATTGCTCTTGCATAAAGTAGAAGAAAAACCCTTCTGTCTCACGAATACGAGTCCAAAATAGAGAGTATCATAAATCAGCAGAGCAGCTAAGAAATGCAGAAATCTGGCTGACAGAGGTAAAGCAACTGAATTCTTGAAAATTGGTTTCCTTAAGGTGATCCTGAATGTCTAGATGGAAGGAATACTCCACTCAGCAGCAATCATTGGCCAGATTCAAATTTGGCCTCCTGAATAGCAATTTGAAAAAAGCCCCAAAAGGGAAAAAGAAAATTAGGTTCCTATAAACTCTCTGTTCCTTGGGTGGGAGGCAGGTCATTAGATCCATGTGTTGCATTATGCTCTTACAGCTGCTTCTCACTGTGTTATGCTGCTTCACGGAACAACGTGGAGTTGTTGAAATTGTGATCACACCTCTTACCTCGCCCGCTTCCGCACAGTAAACTTGGAGCCTGTATGCGCCCACAGAGGACTGCTAATGCTCCAAAACTACAGAAGACCATCATTCTCAACCAAAACACATTCTTTGTCTATACTTGCACACCTAGAATATTTCAAGCACTGAGAGAGAGGAGGAATTCTCTGCTAAGCTAATTATTTATTAAGCAATTCAAAACAAATGTCAAACATTATGGTTTAGTGGGACTTGGCAGGGTTAGACTCAAATTATCTTCAAAGTCTTTTCCAACCTAAATGATTCTATGATTCTCTTCTATGATATTTTACCCATATGAGTGTTGGCTGTGTTTTTTTCCAGTTCCTTCTGCAACTCCTCTGCAGCTGGAATTTCTGCAATAGCTGGAGCAGGTGCAATACACCAAATCTTAGGTTCTTCATTTTCTGGATACCTACTTTTAACAGACAAATGTAAGGCAAAAGCATTCTTTAAGCACCCTCCACAACATCTAGCTCAAAAACACTCATCATAAATAACCTACCGCTTCTCCTGCTAAAAAATACTCCTATTCTTTAATTCATGTGATTTTTGATCACAGAAAATTTAAAGGCAAAACTTCTGCTAACCCATATTTCTTCTAGCCCTAAGATACACCTGCATCATTCAAACTTCAGTGTGCTTGGAAAAACATTTCAAAGTATGGCTTATCAACTCGGAAATTTCTAGCCCCACATTTCTATTGGTAGACAGAAAAGGCAGTTACAAAAAAACAAATTCTGCTCTAAAATGATTCAGAGTGGGGAGAAACTTGGAAAACAACTATATGTATTTAACAGTAAATATTTACCTTTGCCTTGTAACTGGTCTTTCATAAAATAAATTATCCAATGAAAAGGCCATGTCTGCAGAGTTAAACATTTTTAGATCAAATGTGAAGTCTCTTAATCCGCAAAAGGCAGCACAAGGAACTGTGAAACTGAAATTACTAGAATTGAACCTGTACAAGCAATAGAAAGCTTATTAGTTCTAACTGCCAATACTTAATTTTTAGATTTTTTCTTTCAAAGCTCTTGCCTGCATGCTTAATTCTTCTTCAAAAAGAGAATCTCTCTCCTGATAAAATATGGTTCCTATTACTTATGACCAGAAAATCCTGTAGGACAGCACTTTAAACAACCTTTACATTACCATGATATGTCAGGAGGGAAAAAGCGGGTAAAAGTGAAGATCCAGATAAAGTTTATGTTAAATTATTTAATTTCTAAGAGTAATGCTAAGATTCTTTTATACAACTGCAGGCTATGTATTTTTCTCTCTGATTGTTTCTGTTCTGATGGAAAAATACCATCTGTCTTATCAGATTCTGTCAATTTTTACAAAATAAAATGATTCTATTATCTAAAAAAACCCAACAATAAATTTACAAGCAAATCAGATTATTATTTTTTTTAACCTATATGCAAATTGCTTACCTGGACAAGTGGAGTATGGGCCCAACTCCTTAACGTTCTTAACAAGTTTGTTCTGAAACATCAGGACCAGAGATTATTTCTAAATTGTTTTTCATGTACACCAGTTTTAAAATACTCCAGTTAATTGAAATTTTTTTTCATTTAGCACCAACTCTAGGTGTTAGCCACGTTTTCTTTATAAGTTTGTGTTGAGAAGTTTCACAGCTCTTAATTTTACTTAAGGACAGCTTTAAAAAAACAAAGATCTCACTAAAAGAATACCACAAAAAGGATTTTATGAGTCAAAGATTTTAGATTCACTCAAACAAATGGTAAAATACCAAACCAATTTCAACAGTGTTTATAAAACTCAATAAAGACCAAGGTTATTTTATCTAGTGATAAAATAACAAAGCAAAGCGACACTTCTTTTGTAGTCCAGCATCTCATTGGTAACATATGAAAAAAATCTTTTAGAGTGCTTTGCAAATAGGATTCAGGTTTACTTAATTACTGTATACTGTCAGCTGTGAATCAAAAATTAAAAAAAATATTTTCCTTCCACAGAAGTTGTAAAACTTCAAATATTCCAGAGAAATGTTTCGAATTTAAAACAGAAAACATTTCACAATACCGGCAGAATATAGAGCATGTAATCAAAACTGTCTGTGAACACAGTGAAGAAGATAGGTTTTAGAACTTCAAACAAGAAATCTGTCAATGTCCCTTTTACACTCCTTTTCAAAGTAAGTCTGCAACACCACTTCTTCCAATTTCTGCCACTCCCCCACTGTCGGGTTTTGCCTCTTCCTTCACACTAATACATCTAGAATTTAGAAATCACACTAATAAATCTAACAAAGCTGGTTAATTTTGCCACCATGCTTCTGCATCCTTTTAATGCCAGCAATCTAAAGCAGGACTTCTCAGGCTTGGGTATCAGTAGTGGCAGCAGAAAGCACTTGTCAGGAATGTTACCGAGTTGTGGCTCTTCTAGTAGTAATTATCTGCATTCAGCGCTTATCCAACTGAACAGTCACCGCTCCATCAGCTCCGAGGAGCTGCAAACACTGCACACTGGTATGAAATGGTTTTCATACCTCAGGTGGGGAATTGTCAAGCTATCATTATGCAACTTCCATTTAAATAATTTGGATTATTACTCCCATCCTTGAGCCCTGTTAAATATTTGTTATACACAATTTTAATCTCCAGGGAACAGGCCCCAGCTCTTCTGTGTCATTTATTCTTTCACTGGCTCCATTAATTCCAATTGCTTGATAATGTAAATAAAAATGATTGGAGATGTCTAAATAAAAATGATAGGAGATGTCATGGTCATTCTAAGACACTGGAAAACCCTCGCACAACGCTCTTTAATGCAGTTCTGTATTCATCCACCTGCTTGCTGGCTCTCAGGTGGGACACTCCACCACCCCCATCCCCCCCCCAAAAAAAAAAAAAAAAACCCCACAAAAAAAAGGGGAAAAAGCTGACCTNCCATCCCCACCCCCCCCCCCCAAAAAAAAAAAAAAAAATCCCCAGCTAAGAAACGGTGAAAAGTCTGACTTCTAAAGTAAGAAAACAGAAAATAAAAAAAAAATAGGGGGGGGGCATAACATGTCCCCAAGATGGACAGGAATCAAAGGGTCTTTTCCATACTCTGAACAGTGTTGGACAGCACAGGGAAAATGTATATTTAAGATGGCAGAATGAGGGGGACGAGTAGGCGTTTGCTGGAACAGCACAGGCCATTGATTCACACTTACAAAGATGTTTGCCAACTGCTGTAAGCAAAGACCTCTCATGTATCCCGCTTTAAGAAACAGCTTACTCCACCTTACTACAAACACCGCAGGCCACAAGGGGGTTTGCTCAGTTTTGAAGCCCCTTTGCTTTTCACCTTCCTCCTAAGACCAAATCCTTTCCTCAGACCTCCGTATTTCACCTCTGTGCTCTCTCCAGGGTGCCCAAAGTGAAGGTCACTACCTTCAGGGGTGTCGACCCAAACAAACTCCAACTGCTGTGGCCCAGGTGAGCCGACGGGGCTGAGGGCATCGCCGCCTCACAGCGCTCCTTCCCCGTTCCTGCGAGCCCCTAAGGCCCCCCTCACAGCCAGGCTCCCTCTCCCGCCCTCCTCCCTCCCCTGAGGAAGGCGAACCTGACAGAGTCCCTGCCGCCTCACCAACAGCGCCTGCCGCCACCACCGCACAAAATGGCGGCAACGGAGGGGGCAAGGCGGTGCCACAGGGCCCCGGCAGCGCCGCCCGGTCGATGCCCCTCAGCCGAGCCGGCCGAGCGAGGGGGAAGCGGCGGCCGGCCCCCGGTCCTTTCCCCGCACCGCCCCAGGGGACGGCCGCTCTCAGGAGTTCGCGGGAGCCGGCCGGCTCCGGCTTGCTGCCGCCGCGGCGGGGCCTGCGGGCTCTGGTGGGCACGAAATGGAGGGCGCCGAGCCGCGCCGCCGCGGCTGCCCGTGCTGTGAGGCGCGGCCCGGCGGTAACGCCTGACAGCCCACCTACCCTCACGAATCCTGAAACCAATGCGAAAGAAAGGGGCTCAATTCTCCTTAAAACGGTAAAAAAGGAACGTGGAGGGACTCCACTGGTGCCAGGTTTAGAGCTTGTCCAAACATGGATATATTGGGAATTACTCTCTCCGTTGAAAAGTCCTTACTCGCTTTTATCCTGGTGTAAATCGGAAAAGGCAGCTGATTCCTGCGCGGCATGACTCTCTTATCAAAAGGGTTCCTACAGGAAAAAATAAATACACTGAAAGTACCGATCCTTAAAATATTTTCTAGTGGATTTCTCAAAATCATTCATATATTTTTTTCTTGCTGTTGCTGCTGCTAAGCTAGAGCACCAAAGCTGCCTCCAACTATATGAATTGAACCAGTATCACGTAAACTAGTTGTAAAATGCAGAAGTAGGTTGCTACTTTTTTTTTTTCCCACAGAAATACTGCAACTTATAATTCTGGACTTGCCATTAGAGCGTAGCTTTTGAACTAGTAAATTTAAAATAAATTGCAGAACTGTCTCAGAAAGACTAAATTTTAAGCTGGTTCAAAGCTTCATGCCATTCAACAAATACTATAGAGGCAGCTACTGTAAATATGTATTTCCTCATACATAAATAGATGAAAAGGAGACAGAAGATTTTCTCAAATATTGATTGATTTTAACATAAATAATTTTTATTTAATCAACTTTTGTTTTTCTTTCTTGAAAATATTGATTAATTTTTAACTTTCCATTTCAAATTCTTAGACATTGTATGTTTACATAATGTAAGTGTATTCTCTCAAGACTGTGCACGCCCAGGTCAATTAAAAGGCGCGGCAAAGTTTATGCTCATTTTTACATTTCTGTGTATATGAGGTCTTGCCTTTATTATTCTTGCCTTAAAAAGTCTCACATTAGAACTGTGTCATATTACAATATTCCAAAATTTACACCACATGTTTAGATGCTTTAATCCACCTTCCCATCTAATTACTGGGCAGACAGCCAAGGGTAAGAAGCACTTCATTCCTACTTCCAACATGACAGGATCTTGGCCAGCACAGAATAACAAAAGATTTTATGATAAAGAGCTTAGAATACAAATCAGGATTGCTAATGAACCATTGTCTGAAATTAAATTCTGAAGCCACCAATATTATTCAGTAATTTGAACAAAAGTGGGGAAATGTTTGTGCTTATAAGCATAGAATAAGCATTCATTTTGTGCTTATAATAAATTCTGAAACCAGAAAGCATTTTTACTTCTTACTATTAGAGAATGCCGCCTTCGATTCTGGCCTCAGGCAAGTTTCCATCTTAGTTCACAACATCTGCTTTTAGCTGACCAGACTTTAAAGTTTAAAGCGATAATACAAACAGTTCATTTTTTAAAGCTATTTTTTCTTCGATTCCCTTCCCTAGGTGACATCTCCCCCAACACACACACAAATCACATAAAATATATAGCAAAGCAGTCTCTCAACTGCTCTGAGACAGTTTAATTTTTGATTTTCCCCAAGCCTAACATCTGATCTGCCATATGTCTTGAGTCTTTCCAGCTCGTGGAGATCACATACTAAGTCATAAACCTGCATGTTCTGGAGCAACACAACTAGAAAATCATGAACACCAGACATTGGTCAGTGATCCGTATGATAACAGAATAATACTCATAGTTAGTAAACACAAAGCTGTTAGAAGACTCAGTTTTCTCCAGAACTTACAAATTGAACAAATCAGCTACAAAAAAATTAAATGCAGAAAAGTATCAAGACAATAAGTCAGCAGACAATCTGTCGGTATCTTCTCTCAGTTTCCTTTGTTTGGCTTTATCCACAATTTCGGAGACGTGACAAAACCATTGGTCTCTAAAAAGTGCCCCACCTCGTAACAGAAATCACTATGAAGTATTAGAAGGCCTTAAAAGCACAGGCAACCCCTGAAAAGTATGATTTTTACCGTATGGTTGAGATGGTTGCAATGATTTGTTTATTAAAGAAATTATAAGATTCAAGAACTAAAAAAAAAATATTTGCAGCCGTAACCTTTTCCAGTCAAAATTGGGAAATAAAAATACAGCACAAATGAAGTTGCTTAGATGAGGAAAAGAAAAGGGGAGTTTCTTCCATTTTTATCCTGTGGGCTAGCATTTACAAATGTGGGCCTGATGTTATACCACCCTTGCAAAAACTTAAAACAGGTGAATAACTTGATTTGTGGCAGCTGAAATTACTCATGTGCATAAGTGTTTGCAAGATTGGGTCTTAAGAGAGCTAAATGCAGCTCCTGCTGGGACCTGGCAATACTGCTCTGCATGTCCGCCGGAGGGGATCTCCCAGACCTGATACAAGGCACTGCTCCCCGGGGCTGCAGCATATGCTTCCCCAGGAAGTTTAGCTCTTGAACTTTGGTTTTTATGTGGCTAAAGTAAAATATATTTAACACTTTTCTTTTTTTTCATGGTGAGGTGGGGAAAATGTTCTTTTTCTGTATTTTTTACCGTCATTTCCTTTTTCAGTTTCTTACCCATACATTTTTTCTCTTAAGAGATGAACTCCTCCCACTGAATCCCTTCAAGCATAGACTAACCACCAAGGACCAATTTCATTATGTATAGTATTAGCATCTTACTTCAAATATACAAAACGAGCACATTTCACATTCACAACTCCACCCTGAACAAATCTCATCATGTACAAACACATTATTTTATGTCACATACTATTTAGAAATATTAGCAATTTTGCACAAAGACAAAGGAGATACTATATTATTGACTATAGATTTTACAGAGCACATAGCTGATACTTTTTTTTAATTTTTGTATGTTTAAGTCATAGTCTCAGTTGATAAAATGAGACATATGCAAAAGGAAAGAAAATCAGATTAATACCATGGTGATATTTGCTCCTTTGGAGTGTACCTCCTAGGAGGCAAGTCATCGCTGCTTCCCTTAAAAGTGAAGCATAAAGAATGTCCCATTGATGCAGTGTCCATGGAGTCTGCTTTTGAATAAAGGACAAATAAACCTGAAAGTTATGCCTGCAACCGCTGTTTTGGAAAATAACTAACTCGGCTGCTTTCATCTTGTCAGTTCCAACAATGTACTTTTGTCAAGGGAGGAAGGGAATGGATGTTTTTTAAGCTAGAGCTATTTTGCTGAAGTCAGATCTCAACAGAAGTATAAGGGACAACAAAACACTCTTATTTTACTAGCTTTTTGCTCTACATTATTACGAATCAGTGATATTTACTACTATACAATGGCTAACATCTGGATTCCAGATCCTCTGATAGTTCATTCACTCAGACAAGATATCTTGTCAGCAAAATTTCTTGCTTTGGATTGGAAACTATAATTCCGTCATTGAGAAAAATGATTCAGAAACCTCTGAAAAGGAATACATTTGTAGATTTCTTCTTTCTGTTGGATAAACATATTATAAAATCCACAAATTTTTCCTAGAATAATTTTCTCATTTGTAAAAAATATAAACAGGTCATATCTAATAAAAGTGAATGTTATGAACAGTCCCAGTTCTGTGGTGAGCTTTGTGCACGCACAGGGAACTTAAGTGATAATGTTTTCTTGTTGCAGTGTGAGCCTATTTATGATTTTATCAAACTAGTTCCTTGGAGAAAATAAAGTCTTTTTCTGCCCATGTTTCAAAGCAATATGCACTGTTTATGAATTTCATTTTGTGTACAGTTTTGGCAATTTAAAAAAATTTCCTTATAATAGTCTTCATGTAGCACTCTGAATCACTGAATAAATACAAGTCCAAAATGTTCATCTTCCAGATTCTCAGTTCTACAAATATTCCTCAGTAATACTTGAAGACCAGTTGACTTTGAGTTAGGATTGTAAGTGAAAGCCTGCTAACTTGCTGCTGCTCATTAAGCTGGCAAAAAAATACATTACGGAAAGAAAAGGTCCATAGAATAAGTCAGGAAATGTAATTCTTCAGAAAAGGGATGTTTCTCATCTTGGAAAAGCTGCTTGTACAGAAATCTTCATATGACTGAGGTATTTGTCCACATTCAAGGGAGAGAAGAAAAATTGTGAGTTTTGAAAATATGGGTCTGATAAGAGATGAATTTTTAGAAGATACTTTGTTTTACACATAGCGTTTTTATTCACCAAGAGAGTTCATGTCTGCTGAAATATTTTTTATTTTGGCTGACGATGGTTTGAGAAGTAGACGAGAGGTAAGGAGACCTTGATTTTTTGTGTGACACTATGGCCACTTAACATCTATACCTCTGATTCTTCCTCAGGGGAATTTATTTCTTGGTTTTGTGTCCACTCCATTTTCTTTAGGAAAAAAAAAAAGAAGCAAAATTTTAGCTACTGTCCACTTTGAGATGCTCATCCAATGATTTCTAGAAAAGCTCATCTTACTCACTTCTTTTCTTCTTTCCCTGGTCCCATCCTCATTACTAAACTTACTTTGATTAAGGTGCAATAAAGCAACTCAGCCACATAAACTGTGTTCAAAGAAGCAGTGTGATCCACAGGTGAGGTGAATGGGGTCCAGCCAATATGACTAATGGCTTGATGTAGTCAGGGCTAAGACATGTATGTATTCTAGAGATAATTCTGATAATTTTAAACTGTCTTTCCTGGGATGACAGCCTGCTTACTCAGTTATTTCTAGTAATCTTCTGTGCTGTAGCTATGCTGTGCATTTTAAGTTAAATGGCAACAATATGCCAATTAAATTTCTGCAGACTATATGATCTGAACACCCTACAGATCCTTAGCTTTTTCAAAGTAGGTCCGTGTATACAGATTTTGTTTGATCTCTGGTGCATGTCAACCTGGTTTTGAAACATACCGTAACTAGAAAATATTTCTTTATGATATGTTAGTTATCAGGAATGTGATCTATACTGATAGAGGGGAAAATAGTTCATGCAGTGATCTTTCTTCAGAAATTTGAGTTTATTCTCCATGCATTAAAGTGAAAAACATACATTCCTCTAAAGTTTGCACTTTCTCCTATACTTACCTATTTTAACTTTTATGGTCATAAAGAACATTGCCTCGAGCCTTATGATTTTAAGTTTAATAATTCCATGCTTGATAATATAGTAGTATTTACTGATTGCATCATAAAAAGGTTAAGTGCCAAACTGTGTCTCTGGTACACAGCTAACAAAGCGCGGTCTAGTCCCAAGTAGAGCTTTAGGATATTATTGCAGTGCAAGTAATAAGCAGTAAGAAATACAAGTGCAGCAGTAGTACGTATCCTTGCAGATGATGGAAGGGACATAAGCCAACCCTCCTGACTCCATATTGGATACCAGGAAAATGTTTCTGTTTTACAGCACTTGGACCATACTGATTTAGGAACTTAACATGATGTGGGCCTTTGAAAGGTGTGAGGCAACTGTACTGTTTGTTGTGGGTGCAACAAGATGTTGACGTTACAGTACACACAAGAGTGACACAAGTATCTAAAGTTAAACTATATTATGTTGAGCACTTCACAGTTCTTGGGCTCACTGACCTTCATGTACAGATCTATGCAATTCTATCGCACAAGTCTTGAAACCATTTGAACAGAATATTTTTTCCAATTTAACCAAATTTGTACCTCTGTAAACTTCAGCAGTGTTGTATTTTTGGGCTGAAAATCCTTGTGAAACAAGTATAATTCAAAACTTGAAAATAGCGAGCGTCTTACATTCTGCAATGCAGGAACTTGTACGGATGTTCAGCTTTCAGTTGGGGCACTTGAGGCAATTGTACCAGTTCCTGACGTGTTCCCTTCTGAAAACAAAACCTAAACCAAAACAAAACAGAACATTAATTGAGAAGCAGCAGAATAGAAAGCCTGAGTACACTCACATTTAAGAAATTGTCCATCACCAAATGGGTTTGTTCCAAGCAAACTGTGGACTCCACATTGCAGAACACGTCAGGAGTCGGCATTGAATTAGATTGAACATGTTCTGGGAAACTTCCAAACTAAGAAGTAAATGCAATGACTGAAGCTTGGGGACTTCTCACCATCACAAAAACATTTGAATTCAAAATCCCACTGCACTTTGGCACAAAACGCTGAAGGTGGTTTACACGGACTCAGCTTATCCTCCAAGTAGCACAACTGCTTTGGTGACAGTGGAGAACCTGAGATATCAACATGTTGTAAAGAAAGAGAAAAACTTCTGTCACATGGAATTTTTGATAAAAATGGAAGAGGCAGCAAGGAACACAGTTGAAAAATGCAGTATGTCAACACACTACCAAAAGAAACAGAGTTAGATATGAAACACTTTCATAACAAGCTGACTACTGACAACGATACAGAAAGTAGGTGACAGCATTTCAAAGTCAAGACATTCTACATACTTGTTGATGTGTTTACAACATAGATGAAAGAGCAGTTTCAAGATTTCACAGAGAAATGCAGGCTGACACATTGACGTTGATTAAGTTTTTAAAACATCTTCTCATGTAAAGCCATGAAGAAAACTTTGTAATTTGCATATTTAGTCCAGCTATTCACTAATCAGCCCTTTTATGTATTAATTCAGACCATACAGACTTGCTGGTTAATTTTTTGTAAGATATTCAGAAGAGGACATATATATTTAAACACAGAAAGAAAAGATGGCATGAGCAGTGGACTGAGGCTGTATCTGCAGAACTT
Organism: Scopus umbretta; assembly: GCA_013400535.1. Taxonomy (NCBI): domain Eukaryota; kingdom Metazoa; phylum Chordata; class Aves; order Pelecaniformes; family Scopidae; genus Scopus; species Scopus umbretta. Next base: position 22,602 of record VZTL01063981.1, read on the forward strand.
GGGACGCTATAATGCTCTGACAGTTTTGTGTCTCTTCTTCTGGAATGTGGTGTATGTGTTTTCTACTGGAATGTCTTGCGGAAAATTGAAAGCCTTGGCTTCCTATGTAATCCTGGGGAGGACTTGGGAACTTACAGAATCTAGCAAATCACTACAAAGTATGGTAGGGTTCTCCCTTCTCATTTTTCCAAACAGCATTATAGGTACAGCACTCACTCAAGACCCCTTCCCTTTTTATGAAGCGATTTCAATCCACATCTCCCACCTTCTGAGTAAAAACTCCAATTACTCAATAACTGGTTTTTGTAGGCCAGGCCTGTCTCAGCTCTTTCATGGCAAAACCATTTGAAATGGTATGGAATAGTTAAACCTTATGTCGAAAGAGTGCATATGTGCCATCTCTACTGTATGGCTCAGGAAAATCACCCGAGAGTTGGGAGACCCCAACCAAATTACTGCATTCCCCTAGGCTAGAGGAGACTACAGTCATGTGTGCTCTTGTCCAAATATTTAATTCATGCAAAGGAATGCAGCCAAATACCCAGTATAAGCAAGCAAAGTATTTCTAGTGACATCAGTGATGGTTGGATCACATTTGCAAGGAGAGCCAAAAGGTCAAATCAATATTTAGAAGTGGAAAATGTAATTTGTACACATTCTAATAATGCTGAATTGCAGGAGTGGATTTTAAGTAACTTTTAAAATGGTTTAATTCAGTATGAAAGAAACTGAGGATTAAAAACTTGTACCTTAACAGAATCGTTTTGCAAATCATACTAACTTACAAAAAATGAGTAAGACCAGCTTAACCTAAACTGTTGCTGCAGCATTGCTAAATGTTATAAAGCGGGGGTTTCAAGTGTTTATTAGCATGATTACTTCTTCATATTCATTTAAGCACCTTATTTTCATGTAAAACAAGCTAGAATGGCAACATCTAGACAAACGACTTTAAGATTTCGTCTTCATAAGCTGACTACAAAATACCCAGTGTGAAAAAAATAATAATTCTTTGTGACAAGGAAGTGTTGTTTTGTTGCTTGAGAAGTCACTGATAGATTTCTTTTTGCATATATCTTTAGCTAATTAAAACACTACCTGAATATCAGGAGAATGTTATCTATCTTCTCTCACCTTGTTTTAGCTCTTGTTTTTCTCTTGTCTTTAGCCTCTGCAGACCCACAGTTGTAAGACCAGCGAGTCCATAAGAATCTCCAATATGAGCTCCTGCATGTAAAAATCCATTAAATTTCACCAAGTCACCCCCTTTTTGCGACCTGTAACTTTTCCTTTTTTCTCCACCCTTTTTTGTTTTCTCCAAAGTGTGACCTTTGGCCTATATTCACAGTCTGTGCATAGACTTTGGAAGCAGAGGGATTTGAGGCAGAAGCATTTCCTTGGGCAATAGAAGTGGCAACAGCAGGAGTACCAGGGAAAACAAAGCATTAGGGTAAGTCTCCTCTAAAAAAAAAAAAGAAAAAAAAATATCAGAGTGCCAAGCTATTCCTCCCAGCTACTACGCACGTATGGGGAAGAATCTTAATCACCGGCACAGGAGGTACAGAATATAGATCTACAGAACTTTAGAATTAACTTAAACTCACAGTAGTCATTAGAAGTAATAGTAATTAAAAAAAATGGAGTGTGAGGAAGAGAAATGCACCAAAGTGTTAAGACGTAAGCCCAGCGTTCTTGCAATTTTAGAGCACATCGTTACCGTGTTGCCAGTCAGCACGCGGCAGCTGGCAGCTCTGCTGCACGGGTCTAACCTCTGCATTCCCGACGCCAAAGGAGAGCAGAGACACAAGGCAGTTACCGTGACGGAGCTGAGATTTATCACCACAATAATAACCATGCAATAAAACACTGGACGTCACCTTGGTGAATCAGGTTTTCTCAGCAAAAGAAAAAAAGAAAAAAAGA
>VZTL01063983.1:7351-19362 GCA_013400535.1 Scopus umbretta
AAGTAACGAAAAAAAAAAAAAAGAAAGATCATTAATAATAAGGAAAATATATTTAAAAGGGAACTTTAATATCATACAGATTTTATTCCTTACCATTAGAAATGGCAGGAAGTGAAAATAGGAAGTCCTTATACCTACAGATTACTTTATGGCCATTAGCAGATGCCTCTGTGACCCGCAACAGTAAAAAATAATTTTAAAAATCTCCTAATGATTGACAGTAACATAAAAGTTAAAGTGAAAAATCTGCAGAATGATGTCAAGTATATGCAAGAAGACACTGGTAATCACTGCCTAAAAGCATGTCTACCCCACACCAGCTGGGGGAAAGGAACACAGAGAAGGGAATGTTGTACAGATTTTGCTTCTGCCTGTGGGGTTTTTTTAAAGGCAAAAATACTAAATATAACAAAACAATTTAACACCATCAGTCTGCATGAAAATATGATAGCATTAGAGCTGTGCAATCTTTCTGGACAATATTTAAAAGGAAATTGAGATTATGGGGATTAAGGCAAGAAATATGATCCTGGGAAAGAAAGATAGAGCAATAGTTGGAATAACAATGCACTACCTATAGATACATTTTTCCCCTTACATTCCAGGGAATATATCCATATACTTTCAGTGTACCTAGAGGCCCCAGGCTACATTAGATAAACAATTTACCCTATGGCACATAACTAAATGCTGAAAAAAGAATACACTGCTTCAGCAAAACAGAATTTTAAGAGGAAAGGTGCTACGAGTATTTTAACTGCTGCTGCTGAAAGAAACTTGGAAAGACAGGGATATCTAACTTTTTACTTCCTCCCCCTGCCCCCCATTAAAATGTCCTCTTGAAATCTTCAAAAGCGTAATACATTACCCGCATTTTAATAGTTAATGATTAACACCTCGGAAACCAACACATCTTACTGAAGATGCAGAGGAAATGTAAACAATTACCAAATAGCTATAACATTAGGTAGCATTAGCTTTATACAGTTCTCATGTTGTTTCTCTTTAAGTCTGCAGCAAAACTTCCAGTTCCTTCGGGTCATGGGAGCACAAAGGGTCATATAACGTACCACACGCAAATCAGAGCGCACACATAATTCAAAGAAGGATTAATGTAATTAGAGCACACCTTTTCATCGTCACTAAACCTTTGAGTTAGCTACTATGAGAAAAAATGTAACAAGGAGGTTATAACTGACCTGCAAAAAAGAAACACTCACCTCCCTGTGACAGAGTCAAATCCAAAATAAAGTTCTTTGCAACGTTCACACATCTGTCCTGTCACAGAAGCATCTCGGCAAACACATTGGCCAGTTCGTTTATCACAGGTCTGGTTCACTGAGCCAGCTATGTGGCACAGGCATGGCAGACAGCCAGTGACACTGGATGGTGAAACATAAAAACCTGGAAAAGAAAGGGAATAGACGGTATCCAAAAAGTGAACACAGTAAGATTACTATTAACTTGTATATAATCAGGGATGAAACAACAGAGCTAAAGCATAGGTAACACACACATCAACTCAAAGCAATATCCCCCTCCTGCAGGGCTGAGCTTCCAAACCTTCTCACTGGCACTTTGTAAAGCTATTATTCAATCCTCCAGTTGCCAACTGATTTTTTTTTAATTATTATTATTATTATTATTCTCTCTCTTCAGACTTTATTTTAAACAGAGCAAATGCAAAATAGGCAGAGTACATTGATTTGTCCATGGGGCAAGTAAAGACCCAAGGGCATGAGAGGTACTAATGAATGCACCACAAGCAGTAGAAACACAAGAAAATAACATACCAGACCAGACTATCCCATTCTAGTCTGGGATCTCATCTCTGACAATGGCGAGTTGCAACACATAAGAAATGCACATATTTTCTTAAGAAAGCCTCTTAATCTTTCTCAACTGGTGGTTGGCTTAACCCTTGAAACATGAGGATATGTCTTAGAAAAACCTACATTTGATGAGCATTCCCAGGTCTACGTAAAATTTATATTTTACTACTCCTCCTCAATGTATAGCTTGTATCCTACACAAATACTTTTACAGAAACTAGTAAACTGATGGAAAAAATTTACTTATCTTCTATAAAAAAGCTCTCATTCTGAATCCCATCCTTCTGGTCCTGTATTATTTCCTATTATGAACTGGGGCATTAATTTCACCCTCCCCACAGTATATTTGGTATGTTTCTACTATACTGTCTTTCATTCTATTGCCCTCACAAGCAATCTTTATCTATACAAGCCTCTAACACATTACTGACAAATACGGTTAGAGTTTACACACCTCTGATCTGGTCATTGAAGAAATTACCTGTTATACATAGCCTCACCTGACATTTTCAACCAAAGAGCTTTTAAGCACATTTTTGTTAATGATGCTGTTCCACTTGCATAATCTATTTTGCTAACTGTAGAATCCAACTAATTTCTCTTCTACATGTCTGATTAGAAGACAATTCAAGTAACAGAATACCAGTAAGAAATAAAATTACATAATTTTCTAAAATTATTTTCATTTTTTACCTGATTATTAATGGACATTTTACTGGGTTTTTTCACATAAATTGGTCTATTTTTTTTTTTTAATTTTTTTTTTTGAGTACTACAATTGGTTAAAAATGTAGCAATGTCTAGGAGTTCTGCACTTGTCAACTGCAAGAAGCTATCTCTGAACATCAGTCCTAAAATAGGGCCATTGATAGGAGTTTCTATCTCTCTCAGCTGGTTGCTGTTAATTATTATTGCACAACTTCAGCAGAATAATTTCAACCATTGCTCAGATGTGCAGTATTTGCACAGACGTCTCGGACACCTTCCCTCTCTCCAGTTCAATCAGTTTCTTCTTACTCATGTTCTCAGTTACCAAATATTTTTTGCTGTCCAACAACTTTCTGATGTCCTGCTTTATAATAAAGAGCCCAAAATTGTATTGTAACATGTCATATCACCCAAGGCCTTATTATTTATTTTGTCTTACAAGAGATAGCTTTATATATACACCCCTAGGGTGGTATTCTCTATCTTCGCAGCAGTGTTGCACTGTGAGCTCATATCCAAATAGCAGAGGAACTAACAAATTGAAAACATTAGAATTTTACTGCTCAAATCTTTGTTCAAGTTTAGCCTCTGGTCCTCAGTGAGATAAATCTCAAGTGGACAGTGAAGTGATATCAGTCTCCAGTTAACATACATTCGCATCATAAAAAACCATGCTGTTGGCACTTTATTCCAGAGAGGCTCCGAACTGAGCCACCACAGAGACTGAATAGCTTGAAGTTATTAGTGAGGCAGCATGTATTATCTCATACTGCAGTTGTCTGTGCAGTACAGTGCCCATCCTGTGCATAAATAGAGGAGACCATTTCCCAGCAATGTCACTCTTGAGCACAATGAACGACTCTACTCAAAGAACGTAACAGGGAGATGGGAAACAAGTTTCAGCCTGGACTCCTGCAGAAGGTCAAAACACTTCTTCAGGACCCAGTTTATAGTTGCAGTAAATGATAAGCACCTGGGCTACAACAGATCCTTGTCCATCAGAAATTTTGCATGAAACTAAAGTCTAAAAAAGCCTATAGTGGATAAATAAGCACATCTCTAGTAAAGAAATTAATTTCTGCTGAGCAGGATTGATCACTGGAATATATTGGTTTTGTCATAGCAGCGAAATTTATAATTATAAAGAATTTATACATTAATGTTAAACAACCTGGCTCTCCTAATGTCATACTACCTGTGCCACTGTAGAGCAGTGAAGGGCTTGGTGTGATGTTTTTCATAATAATCTTTCAGAAATGCTTTAAAAGTTTAACTAAGTTTCTGGATACTACCACAATATTTTTTTCAACAGTAGCAAGTAAAAGTAAAAATTTTTTAAAAGTAAAAGTGAAGAGATAGGAAAATGGGAGAAAGTCCTTCTCTCAACTAATTTATAAGTAAATTAATGCGATTAAATGTAGACAAGAAGAGACGAGGCACTGGATTAAAAATTCATACTGTTTGTCATAACCATTATTATTATTTACTTCCACCACCTAGAATTTGGCAGGAAAGAGTAAGAAACAACTTAATGCAAGCCTAATTTATAGCAAGGTTAGAAGGGCTCATAAAACTTGCTTTATGAAGGATCCACTGAGCCAATTTCCAATTTTAAGACAGCGACTGCAAATCTCTACAAGATCTAAGTATATAACTAGTATTATGCTTATTCTTTTTCAAATTTTTTTCCAGTTCAACCATAAGTGATCACATTTGTCAATCAAACATACTCCTCAAAAGGAAGAATGAAAGTCATAGCAAAGTATTCAGCTTCCTTTTTTAATCATACTTTTATTATTTCTCCCACTGTATATCTCATGGAAAATGAACACCCGAACAATTCCTTAGTACTTTTACACGCTTACCAACTATGGTGGTAATGTTCATTTCTTAACCACAGCTTGTGGTTCAAAAAGCATAATTAACACCACTGATAACGTTGTCACAACACACTTTGTATTTTTCTGGACAATTTTCTGGCCAAGAAGAGAGGTAGTGTGCACACAAAACCTCAGTATTGGTGCCTGGCCACACATCCTACATGCTGGCTTACATCTTTTCTGTACTACGTACTGCTCCACGAAAAGCTGTGGTCACTGAGTAAAGAACTTACAAAATCCTTTTCTTTTTTTTTTTTTTTTCTTTTTTACAGATTTTCTGGTCTCATAACAAGATCCAAGACCTGTGTTGAACAGGATTTCTATGGTGCAAATCCTAGATGGTGTGGCACCACAGTCCTGGAACGAGGCAGGGACAAACTGTTCACAACTATTTGGAGGCTGGGAAGATCCACTTTCTACCACTGCAACCTACGACATCTCAAAAGCAAGTTTATATACAAGGTAGAACTGCTCTTTCTTTTGGTTTCATGTTAAAATCAAGTGTTCCACTCTTTGCACACACCACTAGTTTAAAAAAAAAATATATATATATATAGACATATAGAAAGCTACCAAAAACGTTACTTGTACGAGAACAAACCGGAAGACAGCAGCTCACGGATACAGCCTAATAGATGAAACACATGGCTGAATGCTCCAGAAAGAGCTGTTTAAAAAAAAAAATAAAAAATCTCATGATAAAATAATAAAGTCACATCCAGTTTGAATTTTTCTCCATTGGCAACTCTTCCTGCATTAAGATTTTGGTAACTTTTGGAAACCTCAATGCACACAGAAGACATGCTATAATGAGATGCTATTTTAAATACCACTAACTATAACAGACTTACAAATACGCAGAATAAAAAAAAAAAAAAGAAAAAGAAAAAAAAAAATGAAAAAGACATATGACTTGTGTTCCACAAAGGAAACACAGACCACAGAGTTGAAATGTCCCAACAGCCTAAGAAGTCCTCAGTATGTTTTTAAGGCTGCCAGTTTTAGTTAATTAATGTGCTTTTAATTAGGCTGTGTTGGTTACATATATACTTGGGAGTATGTTTTCTTTGTCCCAAGACAAAGCCATAGGACATCTTTAGAGTACTTGAAACCAATTAAACGCTTCCATACTTCCACAACTTAATACCAGTATTACTATACTCACCCCTGTTTTATAGCAAACTCTCCTTTGGAACATACTAGCAAAGAATATTTATATAAAAGTTAGCTATATTAAGTGTCTAAATGAGCTTACACTAAAATGTCATTGAAAACACCACAGTATGCTGTGCTGCTACACTAAAAGCAATACAATGCTTTTACAATGATAAGTACTTACACTTTCACCTGCAGAAGAGAGGTTGGTGTTTAGCACATGCAAGCTTATACTTTACATGTAGAAAAACTAAAAATAGCTCTTACGGCAAGATTTTTTTTTTTTTTTTTTAACAGAAACTATTGTGGAAGTATTCCTTTGAGTGCCATGTAAGCTTTTCTACAAACCAGTCTGTTCATACTATCAATTAAACCTTTTTAAACCATTTAGTTCTGCATAAACCCTGGCCTTTCTTTTTCAAGGACAAGGGTGGTCACTGACTCGGGAAGCCTTGACATCACTCCTCTGCCGATCTCTGATTAAGTGGCTGCTGTAGAGGGTTAGCAGGTCAAATAGCACTGGAGGAGGAACTAAGAAAAACAGAACACTGCCTTATTTATTAGTATATGTACCTAAAATAATTTAAATGAAAGTATTTTTAAAAATACTTAATGGAGGTTAAGCAGCTTTTTTAACCTCTGTTCAAATTATTGAATGGCATATTAAAACCAATGGAGCTATAATGTACCTTTTAATGTGACCTGCTACTTTAATAAATTGCATATGTATTTAACTTGAACTAAACCTATCTGTTTAATATTATTACTAAAGGTAGGTTAATATTATCTATAGTTTCACTTTACCCACCTACTTTTTAAAACAAAAACATTAAAATATAACTACAGAGCTTCCCACTTACAATGAATATTTAAACTCTGTTTACAGTAATACGGTACAAAATCTTGAACTGATACGAAGCAACCGCAATATCATCTACTTGTAGGGCCAAACTGTAAGCTGTCCTTGTGAAAGCCAACACATCCTCAACACAGCAAAGCAGGTGAATGCTCTTCAAGTGGCATGTTTGCCAGCCTCAAAGTTTAAGTAACCATCTCTTTACCTCCCACCATGCTCAGCTTTATGTATGAAGTGCCCTTCCTGAAGAGCTTGCACTCTGACTTCCAAATCCACATGTTTTATTGCAAGGATAGCAGCTGTTCATCAGACTATGCTAGTTTACCTCTTATTCAGTGAACGGGCCATGACAATTTGTATATTTTCTCAATATCTAGAAGAACTAGGCCTAACCTTATTTTGGACATGTTGAAACTGCAGTCATAACACAAATTATACAACCTCTGGCGATAGAATAAATATTTGTTGGTGATCAGGATGTTAAACTTTCCTTCTCACTCACACAGTTAGGAAGAAATGGAAAAATAATTAATACCGTAAGTCAGAGACATGTCAGACATGAAGCTGTCTAAACATATTAAAAACTGTAGGAACTAGGATGATATCAAACAAAGCAAAACTTACTACATGAAATAGGTTGTCCTCCAATTTTCCTACCTGGTTTACACTCATTACACCTTCTCCCCTGACGCTGAGGCAGACAGACACACTGTCCAGAAACGTGGTCACAAACCGTTCCTGCCAACGTGCCCAGAGCGTCACAGTCACAACGCTGGCAGCCGTGGAGGTTGCTGGTGCTGAGGTTGTACGTATGAAGCATGCACTGACTGCACTGAAGGCCAGCTACACCAGCTTTGCAAGGACACTGTCCTGTTGATTTGTCACAAAGCAGAGAGCCATTTACTGTACCTGCCTGATCACAGTTACATGGCAGGCAAACAAAGGAATGATTTTCCTGTACTTTGCGGTAGCCCTCTAGGCATTCGTCGCATTGTCTTCCTCCAATATTTGGTTTACATGCACACTGCCCTGTCTTTGCATCGCACACAGTTCCAGAAAACGACCCTGCAACATTGCATTCACAAGCCTTACAACCAGTCACATCCAGCCCATAGAAGTTGTCCATGCAGGTGTCACAGCGAAGCCCTTTCACTCGTTCTTTACAATTGCACTGCCCAGAGAGAGGGTTGCAGAATTGGTTCACCGAGCCGTGGCTGTTGCACCAACAAGGCTCACATCCATCTTTGTTAGAATATCTGAGAGCTTTAAATCCAAAATTGCAACTATCACACCTAAGGCCTGGAAAGAGAAAAGATTTTATTAATAAAAAGAAGCTGAAAAGCTATTAATTTCAATTTTAGAAAGGATAAGTATACTACACTTGGCGGGGGGCGGGGGATGGAAGAGAAAGGACTAATATTCTTCACCAGCACAATTAACAGGAATGGCAGCGCTGCACAAAGCAATTGAATAACAGTGGCATCTCAAAAATCTGTTTACTTTTCCAATTTGTTTCAGAAGGGATGCGTTTCTGCTGGCTTCTCAATACAATTTAAGATACTTCTGCAAGAGATTCTTTGTAACATTTCTAAGACAAAGCAGAATTAATCTTTGTCCCCCAGAACAGCACCTGTTGCACAGTCAATGCTTACATGAACTCTTCACCCTATATCATAGAAATGCAATATACAGGGAATTGCACTGGCCTCTCAAAATCAGTTCTGATAACAGATTAATATATTATATTAAAAGCATTAAATATACTCTAGGACAACACAAGTTAGACTAATTACAAAGAATGATTTACTTAGCGCAGTAGTTCAGTTTTAACATTGATTACATTTACGTGTTTATTGTTAGCCCTTACTGAAAGCAGAAAATGTTTTCCATAATCCAAAGTGAAATATTTTTCTCTAATTGTATGATTTAGTTAACTCCTGCAGTACATTAAAATCTGAACTGTTTTCTTCATACTTCATCCTGTAGTTTTATTAGCTTTGTTTTCAAAGTCATCTCTTGCTTTATCCCTGCCCCAAGGGATGGCATTTGTATTTTAGTTTATAAAATGTACATTACAAGAAAGCAAACTAGATTATTATATGAAAAATGCAAATTCACAGTTATGTATTTTCCCTCACAATGGGAAAATCCTTCACTATGAAGCCATCACTTAATTGTTGCAAACAGACAAATATAAATAACATGTTCTATCAAAACAGTGTCATTATTTAAGAAAAATACAAAGCCATATAAAAATATACCTAGCAACTTACATGTAGAAAAATAAAACTAAAAATGGTAGGAAATGCATTATACGTATGGATAAAAACTCAAAAACTCCAACAGAAGGCAAGTTCCTTTAACAGTGATGAATGACTCACCTAAGGCATATCATTTAATTTCAATAAGGAAAATAAAAAAGGACCACTATTGCTGCAAATTTTAAAAATAACTGTATTGTTAACAAGAATTATGACTCATTTTGAACTATTAAAATTGGTCTACATGGATTCATATCATATCAGTTTTAAAAATATGCGCAGTGCTTATTTGAATATGCCATACATATTCCTGACAGGTAATCTATTCCTAACGATACTGAGGAAGGCCTACAGGGCATCACATTCAATGTTAACAAGTACAGGGGAGTTAGCACGCTTGGCATTTAATTCACATTCTTCTACCTTTTTATTCTAGATGAATGACCTACTTTAATAAAATTATTGGTGCTAATGTATTTTACTGGTGATAGAATCATTAGTAAGATTTAACAGTTGTGTTAACTCTAACAGTTCATGTTTCATAACACTGCAGTCCATAGTTGCATTTTTCTGTTATCATGTTTGTTTAAATAGATAAAACAGCAATAGACAGATTGCTCCAAAAACCAATTTAGAAATCCAAAGAGGAAAGCTCTTTGTTAAAGTTTGCTGCGCACGTTCCGATATACAGAAGCTTATTTACAATTGGTTTGGAAAACAAAAAAGATAATCCAGCCTGGAAAGAATTAGGTCTTTATCCTGCGAACAAACACTTGCATAACTACAGCTCCCCATCATAGTTACAGTTAAATTTGCAGAAAGCATAGATTTAAACACTTTTTGTATTACTATTTCAGTGGAAATAAAAATAATTCTTACTGTTTTCATCAAAGGGAGAAAATATTTAAAATATGTAGACAATCAAATAAGTGAGAACCAGACTGTGCATTTCTTGTATACCAAACTCCCACTGAGTTAAGAAAGGTTTTCACAATGCAAACGTGAAATGTAGGCAAAGAATATGTAATTAAGGATGCGCTGAAGTCCTTTTTATCAAAAGTAGAGAGTGGGTTTAAGATGCACAGAGGTTATTTTTTTACTCTTAGCACCCTTTTTATTCTACAGAAAGCATAGGTACTTGGCATTCCACAGGAAAGAGGACAGAAACTGTTCAGGCTTATGTCTTTTTAGAGGTATTTTCATTATTTGTTGTTATTTTACATTTGCTTTTGGACATTAGAAGAAAGAAGAAACAAAGACTTACAACATTACAAGTAAGTCAATATGCACAATTCAATGCGACTTATAAATTAACGTACACTTGCATATTGTTAACACAACCCACAACCATGGTTAGTTAAAGAAAAAATAGATTACTAATTGTGTTAATAACAAAGCAGAAAAGAATCTCTTTTTTTCTTTTTTTGAGACATATGTATAGTCTGAGACATGTACAGTTACCATGCAAGGCTCACTTTATCAGGAAATTCTCCTTGCATAATATTCCCATACATCAACATTTCAAAGTGTATTATATATACTGTGTATTTTGGGCACTTGATAAATTTTGTCCTTATGTGGCTGTGGCTCCCCTCAAATATGCTGGAAGTAATAAATTGCTATAATCAAATCTAATTTCTGAAAAATACCTGTGGGAGTAACAAACAAAAAAGCACGTCTTGTAAAAAAAATGATAAATAACACAGAAGGTAGCAGTTTATTATAATCAGCTTGGCATTGAATTACAAAATTAAAATTATGTGGCCCTTGATAACTAACCCTAGCTATGTACATGATCTGTGGAATTATGTTGACTTATTTTGCATTTCATAGGAACAGTTCAAAGAAATATAATAGAAAAAATTTGATAGATTTATCACAAAGGACCCTGTAGCACAGAATATTTTGAGAAAAAAAATCCATTTATTTTGGTCTATTAAGAAAACTAGCATGGAAACGATTTGCTTAGAACTCATTAAGTATAAAACATTTTGAAAAAGTGTTAATTTCCTAAAAGAAACATCTATGCAGTAAGCAAATTACATTATTTCTGTGACTTATTAGTACGGAGCTATGTAAGCTAATGTCACTATGCCATAAAGAAACTTCTAAAGGGTTGATTAAACTAAGCTTCAAGCTGTAGTTTGATAGAATTATTAAATTAATATTTTTTCAACAGTTAATTTCATTAATTTTTATAATCTGCCTTCAGCAAAGAAGTTTACTATACTTTTCATTTAGAAATCAAGTGTGTTGCATTTCCAGAGATAACAAGAAAAATGGCTCCAAACTCTTGCATTACACATACCAATAACATTTGCTTTGCACTTGCACTGGCCTGAATTTTGGTGACAGGTAATATCTCCATTGACTGTCCCAGAGGTATTACAGTTACAGGGACTGCAGCCATCAGGGTTTGACTGTTGTAGATTGTAGAATCCTTCCTGGCACTGATTGCATTGTCTGCCAGACACATGTCTCTTACAATTACACTGGCCTCCAATCTAGAAAGACACAAAATATTATAGAATGATGAACGTATCTATTTTTAGATGATACATTCATTAGCAACAAGAATGTGAGTACGAGTTGGGGAGGAGAAAAGTTTAAGTGGAACAGAAAAAAATAAGCTTGTGTAACACGTTTTTTTTTAATTTGTTGAGAGACAGAAAAAAAAGAGAAATCTTAAACAGTGTTAACTATTCAATTTTTAAATAGAGTTTAAAAGTCCTGTTCTTTCAAAACAGAAGGAAAAAAGAATTGAGTAAACAATGTGGCAATATTTACCATCTGGACAGAGAAAACTGCAAAGAATAATTAGAAAATTCCATTGTGTAAATGGTGACTTCTATTAAAACAAACAGTACTTTTTTGAATCACAGTTACTGCAAAACACACTATCATTTTCAAAGGTCAAGTTCTGCATTTTTTTGTTCAGACCATATGCTTATTTATTTTAGTGAAAATGTTAGTTAAATAAGAACAAAGCAAAGTTGAAAGATTTCCTTTCTGACTACTCTTCCAAGATACATTTTCTCTTCCTTTACAGAAGGATGTGACCCAAAAGCTCAGTATCTGAAACCCCCTCCCTCTTTTCTTGGTTCGGCTGGGATCCAAGCATTCCACTTCAGTGGTGGGATATAAAGGCCCTCTCCTACTCCCTATATAGGTAGCATTGCTATTTGGGAGGAGCTGAAGCATCCTTTGTTATGCCTCAGCCATGATCTGGGAGTATTTGTCTCACATCTTGTACAAGATTAAAGGGCTCCTGGAAAGCTATCTCAATTTCAAACCTCTGAAAGCCAGGAAAAAAAAAAAA
>VZTL01063983.1:19394-34231 GCA_013400535.1 Scopus umbretta
AAAAAAAAAAAAAAAAAGAAGCAATCTCTATATTCATCACTTTCCAACATGGTGGAAAACTGACCACAGGGAAAGGTCAGTGGCACAGGAATGGGGAAACGCATAGAAGACATCACTCAATACACAACATAGATGAGAACAGGGAGTCAAAGCAACACAGGGATGCAAGAGATGTGAATTGGCAAAAGGTTTAGGACTCGTAATCAAGGAACAAAAACTAATTTTTCTAACTCAAGTGTTCTGGGGAATGCAGAGATGGAAGCAAACAAACAGTGTTATAAGTAATTTTCTTTGGGTCAGTGTATTTTTTTCAGTGCAGATATTTAAAAGTATGAAAAAGTATAGTGATTCAAAACTAGTTACTCATCTACAGGATCAACAGCTGTAGTTCACAATGTACTTCGCTTCTAATTAGCCATCAGAACAAAAATTTCTCTTAACCATTGTCTTTTTCACCTTAAACCTACAAGTCAGGCAAAGCTGAAACACCAGGAGAGTCCCGTGGCATCAGAGACAAAGCTACTTGGAAGTTCCACTTAAAATAAATGTTATTATCACACCCTCCGATCTACAACAAAGCTCTAAGCTTTGTTAATGCAAGATAAAATAGAGCATTTCAACAGCTAATAGTAAATTCTCAGCGCAGAAAACACTGAATGAGAGTTAAAGCAGCATGTATCCCTACCCCTTCCTCATAAAAGGATTCTGTAGTCCAATAAAACCTTTTCAATATGCTTTCATGATAAAGATCTATTACTGATGTATCAGACACATTTTTCAGGAAGACAAAAATATTAAAAAGGCAAGAAAACAATATTTTATAAACAAAAGGCAAGACAACCGCAAGTACAAAAAGGTAAGAGTTAAGAGAACACAACAGCAGAAAACACGGCAACAAGGATTTTCAAGTTATTCCCCTTTAGACTGGATTTGATCTAGATATTTAGTTTATTATGAGACCCAGTCATGCATCACAGCCATTCATCAGAGAACTCACATGTGAAAAGCAACTGTGAGTTTAATCCTAAATGAAGAAAAATACCTAGTTTAATACATAACTGTAAAAGAAACATTTTGTTTTAGTGATCATTGCATACTCAGATTACACAATAGCAAATATTATAGATAAAAAATACCTCATTAGCACCCAACAAACGTATAACTCATACCCCAAAATACTTTAAAGTTACTCCAAAAGCTACCACATGAAGGAAAGCATTACATGCAAAAAGTTGTCTTCAAAAAGTGGAAAACAGATCAAAATAAGGAAGTCAAATTAGAGAGGATAGCCACCAATAAATTTTAAAACCAGAACAAGGCAATACAAAAATCAGCTTTTAATAAGCAACACACTTAAGGCATGAAGGAAAAAAAAGGTATTTTTCAAACGTCAGCAACAAAGGAAGACTACCAGAGAATCAGTGAGGGCAAGAAATAATTAAGTGGTATGATTAGCAGATTCAGATTGGACATCAGAACTTTTCACTGAGGAAATTGCAGCATCAGTAACAGGTTGCCCAGAGGGATGTGGAGTCTCCATTCCCAGAGGTATCAAGACTTATCCAGACAAAATCATGACAGACTGGATCTAGCACTGACAACAATCCTGCTTTGAGCTGGAGCAGGTGACCAACTAATGCTTCTATGATTCTGTGTAGCATTCAAGCATTCAATTCAGAGATTGCAAAGAAAGTATTTTACAGCTGTACACTATGAAAGAGGTGTTACCATTTTATGTTAGGAAAGATTTTCAAGATGGATTTCAAACCAAAATGCCAGAAGGAAAAGATTTTAGCAAAATCTCATCTGTTGAAAAGTGACTACGCATGAGTCAAGAGGTCTAGATGAAATTAAATGTAAAATTACTGAGTTATTAATTGCTTAAATCAAACTCAGTAAAAAAGGAATGAAATTGCAAAAGTTACATCAATCTTCTTAAAATGCTGTAAGGAAGCTTCTGAGATCTACAGGCTAGTAGCCTTTTTCTGTACAGAGTGAATGAATAGAAATGAAAACACAAGTTTGACATATTAGAAAAGATTGGTACTTTTTTTGCAAAGAAAAATCATGCTTCATGATTCTACTGTATTTCTTTCAGTCAGCAACATGTGGAAATATCTCATATACTGAACCAAATGGATGATCAAAAAGTCAAATTAATTTCTACATCAAGAAGTACAAACTTAACGCCTGGGGAAAACCAATGCTGACTATACGTAGACAGTGATGAGTCCAAAATTAGCTATTATGACTCAAGAAAGGAGCTGTTAAAGCTGCTCCATTCCCCCTAAAAATCATTTGAAAGCTCTGAGGCAGTTAAAAAGGCAATAGGAATACTGGAATTATTAGGAAGAGAACTGAAAATTATATAGAAAATGTCATTCTGTCAGAAAAATCCATTGTGTATCAACATTTTGCACAATTTGTATATCTCGTTACCCTCTCTAAAATAAAAGAGGTCGCAGAGTGAGTAGAAAGCAAATATACAAATGAAAAGAGACTAAAAGAAAGGCTTTTCAGTTTGGAAAAGGATGACTGAGATGAAGGGAATACATGTCTGTAAAATCATGAATGGCTTACAGAATGAATTTTCATTATTTCTCACAATATGAGGAGAGAACACCTAGAATATTATCAGAAAGCAAACTTAAAAGAATAAAAAAGTACTTGTAGAGAAAAAGTCCTTTTTTATTCTTTTAATTGCATTAAAAAAATTAGTTAGATTAATTCCATATGGGGATGCCAAACATGACAACTCAGATGAAACCCCTGAGTTTGGCTCAGGTAGTCCGAAAACCATAAATAACTGGAATCTATAAAAATATATCACAGAAGGATCATCCTTCTTAACACCAGCTTCTGGTAACTATCAGAGAAGACACTGTGCTAGATGAAAGTCTCATTTCACACAGTACAGCTGTTCTTATCATAAATACATTGAAACCCAAGTCTAATTATGAGCAGATGGTAGCCATTTCCTGAAGCAACAAGTGAAATGTGTAGATTACTGAGTGTTAAGAGAAGTGTTAAGAAAATGTATGTCCCCAAACTTTCTCTTAATAGCGTAAAAAATTATGCAGAAGAATAAATATAACTCTTCAGAACAAGGGAGAAATATCTGGCCAGCTGAAGAACACAATTCAAATTTTCTCCAGGAACCACCCAATGAACCCATTTGGAGATCTCCTTGTACAAATTTCTTCCTACCTTGCTGTCATGCAGAAAAGAGTTTTCCATCGGTAATCAATATAATTGGAACCAGTTTTCTGGCTCTAAAAAGAGTGAAAGTCTTTCACGGCAGTAGAGGAAGGTATAGGAAACTAAAGTTTTTGATAGAGAGGGAGGTTTATCAGATTGTTTCTTAATAGATCTGGAAATAGGTTTCTATGTACCAGATCAGAGGATCTGTAAATAACCCACTGACATTCTTCCATAACAATGATTTCAAAGTCTTGTGAAAAAAAAGTCAATCAGAAAAAAGACATTCTATAGACAACACAAAAAGGAGCCTCTCATTGTATTCACAAATGACTGGTTTGGTTTTGTCTTGGCTATAAATGACTGAAAACCTTTCCATTCTGCTCCTTCAGCCATTTTCTGTCAATACAGGATATCAAGGTGAAAGACATCTATTGAAGTTCAGCCTCCAAAATACAGAATAACAAATTAAATTATATAACTCCACTTTAACCCTGCCTTCTGTAGTAAGCATGGCATCGTAAGAGACATGAATATCAGCTAAAGGAATTATGCCACTGTAATGCACCCCATATTACACAGTTTTTATCCTTCAAATACTGCACACACTTCAAGTAGCTGTGCAGAATTTTCGAGAAAAAGTTGAGAAAGATGCTCCAGATAAAAATAGTAGATGGAGGAGGAAAAAAGTAGTTGAAAGTTCTTGTAAAATGGGGAAGGTTTGTGGGGTTCTGTAATTGCCTGCCCTGGATGCTAAGCTCTTCAATATTTTTGGCTGCGGACTCTGAAGACAGAAGAGAGAATATGGTTACGAGTCTCACAGATCACCCCAGCTCAGGATGCACAGCCAGCACCATCCTGACCCTGAGGGCACCAACTTAATGGCCCTGAGCAGCCTCACCTGGGGCCTCACCCTCTGTCCACAGCCCAGGAGGCTCCAGATAAGCTCCAGTCTGGGCATCCGCACCTCGCCTGGGCTCTGCTGCAGTTGTGCCTGTTCCCTGCCTCCTGGAAGGATCCCTTGGACTTAGGCTGCAGCCATGTCTTCAGTCTCACCTCTTGCTGGCTCCAGACTGGACTCCCTGAATGGACCCTGGACCTGATTTATCACTTTTCTTTGTCTGGGGTTGTCAATGGACCCTGTTACGAGCACTTGGCCGTGCTTCGATGCTGTGGGACTGTGCCCTGGTCGGGGTGGGCGCTGCTGTGCTGGGATCAACCAGCAGCAGGTTGATTTTCAACATCTCTTTTACTCTTTGCACAAATATTCTAAAATCAGTAAAGGTGAAGTAAATGAGAAGTTCAAACCACAACACATACCAAGGAGACATCGAACATGAAATAAAGAAAAATTGTGAAGAAACAATAATGCGGAAATTAACCAGGCAGTGATACTTGGGCCACCACAAATTAAACACGAACAATATGATACCACTCCAGAAAAGGTAAACACCATTCTGTGATGTACTAAAAAGGAATCTCATATTTCAGACATGAGAAGGAAAGGTAAGGCTTCAGCTGAAATAGTTGATAGGTACAACACACAAGTTAGAAAAGTAAAAAGCAATAAAAAATAATTTCAAAGAACAGGAATTTTAGCTAAAAGAGAAAAGCAAAATTAAGGTACATATGGACTCTCAAGTTCATATGAAATTTAGGAAAGAAACTAATAATTTGGCTTAATTTGGGGACAATTTGGCTTAAAAAAATGGGAAATAAAGAAAAATATCTTCTCTGCACAGACAGAGAAGCACCAAAATAATCCAGAAGCACTGTGAAATGCCTGGTAATGGATACCGTTACAAAGAAGTGGTACAAGCTGACAAATGTTTACAATGCTGCAGAAATAGGTGTACCACAGGTTATAATAAGGAAATCTACATCAAAATGGGTAGAACAAACCATTTCTATAACTACATTAAAAAAAAAAAAATCTAAGTGAATTATGAAGCAAAATGGTGGTTGTTGTTACTACTATTATTACTTCTGTAAATCTAGCTTACTCTGGAAATAATGGTATCATTGAGAAGACTGGTAGCATTCAAAGATTTTGTTAACCAGGGTTTCACCAGTTGTACACTGGTGATATTACTGAACCTTCCCTTCCTTCCCCGATCCAAATGCTGTCGTTTAAAGAAACAGACTTTAATTAAGCTGGTTATAAAAAAAGCAGAAAGCAATCTGTTCTCCTGTTGCTTATGCCTGAGAGGTCTGGTTCTGACCCAAACAGTAAACAGACAGAAACAGCCTGTCTATTAACATGACCATCTTGGTACCAAATCACTTATGGAAAATATCTGTCTAGATTGTTCACTACGAAAAAGAGTCTAGCCAAGCATTACTACCAAGTGGTGGTGTATCTTGGGACCTCATAATTACAATTGTTATTTGATACAGAAAATCACTGATGCTGAGTTGGCATATATCCCTTGTGTCATTTACAATTTACGTATGAAATACACATTAGTCCCATATCCTTGAACGTAAACAGTTATAAAAAGTATGCAAGCAATTTCCTCCTGCACAAATCACAGATATAGCATCATTGTCCTTAATCAGGAAGCAGATTACTTGAGATCTCTGAATTTTAGATATACCAGGCAGTTCACACGCTTTAGACTGTAGTGATACCACTCTTTAATTGGGGGACACTTTAATCTAACTCATCACATCTAAAATCACAAAGTCAAGGAGGATCATGTTCAGGAACCCTCCCAATGTCCAGTTACTAAACTGATATAAGGACTTCAGAAGAGATTTAAGTACCCAGGACGAAGGGTGACATATTCCAAACAATTTTCTTAAGTATTGTTTAGGGTACAGAAAATTATTTAGCCATAATGCTCATCTAGTAGATATTCAACATGTACATATCATGGTCTCAGAAATATGTCTTCCAACTACTTAAAATCTTGTTCATCACATGTATTCATAAAGTATAAAATGGAATTTGCTGGAAAAAGTAGCTGGCCTAAGCCCTTCTGAAAGTTAAAATGATCTTTTTCTCCTTGGATATCCCTATAGTTTCAAATGGCTATTCTTTGGTGTCTGTAATAGAAGAAACATACTGCCAGAAACATAATCAGGAAGTCTCTCCAATTCTGGAGAATAAATATGAGATAAAGCTTTATGTTACTAAATAAAAAACTAAAGTTGACACTTTTTAAAATTTCTTTTACCAAAGTTAACTTCTGGTTCTGAAGCCCAAAACACATGACAAAAGACCATTGTGCAATTGGCTAAGTCATTACTAATTTCAATTATTTACTTTCTACCAGGACAGAAGCACCTTTCCTTGACCAGCTGGTAATGCCCTAAAACTTACGTTTTAAGAGTCATGGGTATATTTAGTTCTTGCGTGAAATTCTTTTCCTGCCATTGCTGGCTTTGCAATTGATTGGTACCGAGCAAAATGTTCTGCCTTTTTGATATAAATGCTAATCATATACTTCTCACTACCACCTCACTTGATGCGAATCTGGCAAGGACCCCAGCATCCAGTTAACTGCAATCTCAGGAAGTGGGAGTGGGGAGCAAGGGGGTTGAGGACTTCTCTCTTTTTTTCCTTTTCTTCAGTTTAGGAAATGAGAACTGTAAGGTGTGCTGGCTCACACACATAGGTTAATGGTCTGACCACCAAATACCTGAGAGTATTCTCGGTATGTCAAGCTTTGGGAACTGAAAATTGAATAAGCAGCAGTAATGAAGTTCCTTTTCAGTCCCCTGCTATCTCTTCTTGTCATCGCATATGATGACTTTCAAAAGTCAGTAGCTTTCTACCACTTCTGCTCAAAATGTAAAATGAGGTGTTTACCCTCTGCCCATGACACTCCAAAGAGTGGGAGTGGACCAAAATTCCCAAAATAACTTGACAAACTATCACAGAAAACCAGCATTTCCATGGTGTAAAACCCATCAGAAATGAAGCCATGGAATTATTTAACATAAAGAGCACATTTAATCTTATTGCTAAAATGAAGGAAAAGGCCTTCCATGAAGGGAAACCCAGGATTCAGAATACACAGTGTATTATAACTTGATTTTTGTTTATGGACTCCACTATGCACATGAGCTTTTCATTGACATGTTTGCATCCTTTATATTGCTTATTCTATTTGATATATCTGTTGACTGAAATGCCTTTAATTAACTGCTTTACCTATGTTCTTTCCCTTGTAACACACATTCCCGTTATTTATTTATTGTCAATCACAATAAATGGGTTGAACACTGTGTAGATGGAAAAATGAACAGGGGAATGCTCATTGTAATTTTAGATCAAAGAATTTATCAACTCAAAAGTGAAATTATCAGAAATAAAGATTCTACTTCAGTTTAAAATACAGGTACATACACAGCTATTAACTAGCTTTTTCTTTAGGTATAAAAAAATGAAATCCAACATTCAAAATTCTGAGGGAAAAATTAAAGAATTTCAATAAGCAATATTTAGAGAGTGTACAGAAAGGTGAAATCTGAAGCCTGTTCAAAAGCTTACGTGGTAGCACTGGAATCTGTTTTCATTTGACTCCTCAGAGAAAACAGTAACTAACAGTTTTTTCATCTGTATGCCTTAGAAAGAGTTTTCTTGCAACAAGACAATACAGCTGCCCCCTTGACAGAAGGCAATTAAGTCTTTGCAACTCTGAACGATATCCTCTGCAGTAAAGTACAGCTTCTTTGCACCAATATGATACATATTATTTGCATGTTAAGAGTAAATTTCTAAAAATCAGCAAAAGCTGAGTAAAGAAAGATGCCTAAATTCACTGAGACCAGAATGGTACTTTCCAAGACTAGGCAGAAGCAATAGCACTTTCAGCTTTGCCTAGAAACAAATGCCCTGGAAAAGAATGCTTTTTTCCACACCATTATATATGGCATATTATAATAGAATCATAAAAGGACTACAAACTGCTGTGCCTGATTGAATATGTAAGCATTTGTAGAGCAGTCTGGGTAAAAAGCAGCACAGAAAAATGAGTCAAGGATTGTGGTATAAGGGCCAGAAGAAATTACTCTCCAGCTCTCCACACAGAGCAAGAACCATCACATCAGCACTATTCTGGCAGAATTTTCTCACATGTGAATGGTTAGGGAGAACGGAAGAAGGCAGCCAATTCTTCTTTCACTCTCGTAAAACTCAGGCACCTCAAATAAATCATCTGGGGTTTCTGATTGTTTGAAGTATTTTGTGACAAATATTCACAAAGAGGATGTGACCAATGCCTACCTTTTCTACACTGATTGGATGTCAATAATCTGCACAGAAGTGGACAAATTCTATCAGTGTGTAGCAATTCTCCCTCTTGTACCCACCAGCCTCAAGGGAAGCCCTCTCTCTGCAAAAAAGGTCTAATGAACTGCTCATGGTCGCTCTGCTACAGCACTCTTCTAAAATCCCACTCATTACTATAAGACATAAAGTTATAATTTTGAAGTTTTTAATATGTTAGTTTGCACTTCAGAACACAAATTAAGTTACACACTGATCTGTAAGTGGGCATGATCTACAGATGTATGAAAACTGAAAACTATGCAAAGGAGAAACACTACACACCTGCATGCCTTTCTTACCAAGGGTAGAGTGAAATAGGTGAAGTGAACAGCAATAAAGTTTTCATGATCAGTCCAAAGAACTGAGATGGGGTAACCGTGTTATAGTAAGCTCTTCTACCCATCTCCTAAACTGTCTACATTAATAATACTTCATTTGATGAGTAAATATTCTTTCTGTGCAATTCAATAGATTAATTTGTGATTCAATGGATTAATTTTGGAGCTCTGTACTTCTTGGAGCTTAGTGATATGACTGGCACTTTGCAGAAAGAAAAAAAAAAATCTTGATGAACTGCAGAAAACGGCTAAGTTACACAGTAAAGTGTACCCTTCCCAATTTTGTGCATATTTCCTTGAAAATTATCATTGTGACGTGACAATTAATTTTCATGAGTAGAGTCCTTATTCCTTACAATTCCATCTTCCACAGGTCAAATTTGGAAACACTTCCTTCAGTGATGCCTTCCTATTTCATGTAATTCATTTCAGCCTTTAGTCCCCAGCCTTATTAATCTATTCTTTAATGCCTCTTAATCATTTCTCCCTGCTCTGTTTCTACTACAGCAGTCAACTGATGCTTTATTGAGCAATACGGTCTCCCCCATTTTTCCCATGTTATCTCCCTGTTCATACTTCCACAGTCAAGCTTCATCAACATTCTCGTATATTTCACTGTAAAGCAGGGATTTCTGTAAACTACTCTTCCTCTGATTATTAAATCACAGCTAAAGTTGTTTTAGGTTAACATTTCACCACAAACCACAGACGTGCAAATCACCATTTGCTTTCATTTTTCCTATACCTTAAAAAATAGCCCTAACATGGTACCTGTGTTTTTCAAGTTTTTTTCATTTCTGTGATGCTGGCAAAAAGTATTATCTTCAGAAGACAGAAAATTATAAATTATTTTTTATTTGTAATACAGGGGATTCTTTTAAAAAACATATTGTGCTAAATTTGCATGTCACTCAGCATATGTACCAATGCACGAGTCCTCTGAAGGTACACTGAGTCAAACTGGGCCTGAATTTATACCACTGTAGAACCAAGGATGAAAATACAACAGGATCCACAAGGATTTACTGTTAAATAAAGTCAAATAACAAGAGACATCATATGAAAAATGCTAGAGATTGTTTTATAAGAAAGTTTGGAAAAAAGAAGAGACAGGAAATGTGGCAACAAGCTGAAGAAGTTCCATCTCAATTCCCTGTAAAACAAGTTCTACCTTTAAAATGTTTTTAAAATACATTTCAGACAAAGAAGTATTTTATTCCCTATTTCTAACAAAATTGGAATTTTGGCATTGGACAGGACATATGTGAATAGAACATGAAACACAATATATCTTTAATATAAGTTCAAGACTTCAGTCACTTTTCCTACTTTTTTTTTGTTTGAAAGTTAGATTTATTACCAGACTATATGTCTTGCATGTCAATGAGGTTCATAGGCTTAAAAAGCATAGCTGATGGTGTTCTCTTTTCAGCATCATTTTGTGTGTGTGAGTTTGTTTTTTAAATGGACTTTACGAATTAAAAGGGAGCTCAATCCTTGTCTTATTACAGGGAAAACTAGCTTAATTTTAGTTCAATTTCAGGCTCATCTTGTTGCCTGAATTTTCAAAATCTGTTAGTAATTTTAAGACAGTATCAAGACCTTCAAAAACACTCAAAATGGGTATTTTAACATTACTGAGTGCACAGGTACCTGTTAGTATCCCAAAACTCCTATTCAGTTCTGAAAATTCATACAGCTGCTTTTATGTCATTGCTAATCTAGGTGAAGAACTCTTCAACAGTACATCTAAAATTGCTTTCTGTGTTTTCTCAGCTTTCATTCTCTGATCTAAGTCAATCATCATTTTGAAAAAGGCTGAACTTAAACATTTTTTATGAAGTAGTTACCATCTAAATACCCTTTGTAAAATCTTACTGCTGTCTACCCAGCTGATTAAAATGTTTTGTCACTTGTTTGTATTGAGGCTACTTACATTATCACACAGGAGGCTCTTATTTTTGGTGCCTGTTGCATAACAGTCACAGGGTTTGCAAACATCAATGGCTGAGAGATCTGCACCTGCTTGTCTGTAATGGAAATCCTTGCACAGCTCACAGTTCCTTCCTGCATGAAAGAAAGGTTATGCATTATGGCTTCCAATTCATTAAAATTAGCCGTATAATTCAAAATTAAAGACTCTATTCCTTTGAGAGAATTCTATAATTTTCAGGACGTCCATTTTAATGCACCTTTCATCTCTACCTGCCAATTTAGTGATCCAGAGCATATGAAACAATGAACCTGTTACAAACTATGTTTTACTCCATTAAACTTCCATCTGTTATATAATACCACACTTATATAAAAGCTGTGCCATGCAAATGCCTATACATTTTTTGGAAAAATTGTTGTTGAACCTGAAACTTTTCTTTTTTCCCTTTACTAGACAAAGACAAGAAAACTGAAATAGAACTGTTAAAACACAGTATTCAAATATACTACTCACACAGAATAGAAACTTTTACTCAATAAGGAAGAAACTGACAGTAGAGCAAAATTTGACATTTCTAATGTTATCTTTTAAACTGGTTCAATTAGAAGGACAATATTCTGATTTAAATGCTCTAGCACATATAATGGAAATAGCCTTGAAAATATACTTGCTAATTATTTATTAGAATGTTTTGAATGGAAGATTTTACACAAGATTGGATCGAATTTTAGCAGTATTTTCCAACACAATTGTAATTACTGCACTATCTGGATAGTTTAAAAATACATATATAACAAAAATAACAAAGAGTCCATTCTCTTTTGCATGACTTACCAGCTGTGTTGTGTTGACAGTTATCACACACTCCGCCACTTCCTCTGTAGTGTTCCCGAGGAAAAGGGTCCATTGCTAAGTCATAGTGGCAGCTGACTGCATGGCTGTAACATTGACAAGGTTTACAATTATAGGCGTGAACTTGGTCACCTGGACGAAAAGGTTTGTCGTTGTACAATGGTAAACAGCGATCGCACTGAAATAAAAAGGAAAAAAAAATACTATTTCTTTAACTTACAAGAACATTATTATACTCTCTATATTCATGTTTCATTCTATGTTAAAATATGTATTAAAAATATTGGGTTTAGACAAGAAGTGAGAAAGCACATACGGAAATAAGAAACAATTTTTTTTATTATTTTATCTTTTTAAGTTAGTTTAACAACAGATTAAAATCAAGGATGGTGGGCAGAAGAGTAAAATTTTAAGTATGTAGATACTCACACAGGCTAACATCCTTAGATTAAGATTTAGTTAAACCTCTAAAGATGAAAAATGGTGCCTACTGTCTTTAAGACACAAAAGATATATTCAACTGATGCATTCATTTGGATGCATTTTAAATGATGTCTGCTACTGTAGTTTGTAGTATTGTAATAACTGTAGTTTGTACAGTTACCATTTGACCTTGTGAATGAAACAACAGGACTCCTATGGCCAAAAATGTGATGTTGTATAGAGTATCTGAAATGTCAGCACTTCTTAATGTGCACGTATCTCATGAAATTTTCAAGAAATAAATTTTAAAAAAGAAAACAAAATGCAAATCTCTACACATATTCAACACTGTCAAGCTATATTTTAAATATGACACTAATGCAATACTAGGATATCAAGTACATTTTTTAAATAAACACCTAAACAAACTGTCTTGTTTTCTTCGAATCTTTTCAAACTTTTTAGTTATGAAGGCAAAGACTAATGATATTCAAGTACTTAATTAGCTTAAATCAAACCAGTAAAAATACTTTTTAAGTAGTTCAGGAGCACCTCAGAGGCTCATTTTTATTTGGATGAACTTACAATATTAGCTTCTAAGTAGAGCTTTGTGAAAAATGTGAAGTTGGAATAATCTTCAGTTCATAACAGACTTTACAAAACTTCAAGGAGAAAATTTGTTGTGCCTACTGGTTCACCAAGAACTAAAAATAAATTGGATTTCTTAAAGTTAATGAATGGATAGCATTATGAACAATTATATTCTCTTTATGGTGAGCAATCCAACCAGTTTTTAAGAAATTGGCTAAAAGAATGGTCCATGTTGGCACTGGAGAGATGTTTTTTTAGAAGACTTTTTAAAATTTAACTGGTATTACTTAAAAGTCCATTTCCAAAATACTGCCCTGCTGGATCTAAGAAACAAATTATGTTGCAATTATAATTTCCATCTTTCAGAAGGAAAGTAAATGCTTCAATATAAGTTGCTTTTGTAAAGTATTTGGGCAACTTCTTTCTTCTTAAGTTCCAGAAGTGTGCTCATCTTTCTTCATGTCTAGTATTCCACGTACTATTATAATTATTTAGGCCTAGTGTGCCTACATACACTGATCATTAGGAAACTATATTGAAGTCTCTAAACTGTTTCACTCACTGCTGATTCTGGGAAAGCATCAACTGTGGGTAAAATGAGAAACTGAGTTAGAAAACATAAGGTTAAGACAGTCCAAGAATTGCAGAGCAGTCACAACTCATAACAAAAGCAACTTGGGAGAGAAAAATGAAAGCACAAGAATTTATCTGCTGCAATTTAGTTTTAAAAAACAAAATTAACAGTAAAAGGCAAGATAACAATAGCCACTGCACCTTTTTGCAACCTGTTAAAAGCAAAACAAACAACAAAAAAAACACATCACCACCACAGTGAGAGAAAAAGAAGGTTTCAGGATGAAAATTAGCAGGGCTTCACTTGAGACCTTGAAATCTGACCTTTGTTTATCAGAAGAGTCACTACCTAATTGTGATTAGTCCAGTTTAAGTACACCAAGGGGAACACCTTGACCATAACTGTTACACAAGTTACACAGCTTAAACTTATTCAAGTCCTTCCCTCATTCACATCCATCTTTCCTCTCTCTAGTCATTCCCTTTGTCCTTACATTGAGGAAAATCAGCATTACACAGCACCAGCAACATGAGACAAGAGTGTTCATTCAGTCATTGCACCGCTTGGGAAGTGAAGAAAGAAACCTGAGCTCCCAGCCAAACCACCCCACTGATGCAGCTTCCTCCTTGCAGCATGCCTACAGAAATACATCCTCCTTGAAAGGAAAACAGCACAGGAGTAGCTACCTGCCTGCCAGCCCTGAAGTTCCATTTGTGCACGGCCAGCCACACAGTGGCTGAGAGCATTTGTCATTTCATTTCAGATTTAATCTTAAATCAGTTACTTACGCACACCTGTGCTTGCACCTAATGTTAAATGATACACAAGCACTATGGAGTAAGAGAGAAAAAGATGGCATTTGATTACACAGCACAGAGCCTCTTTGAACCACCATGTCTCTTGTTCTGTGACTTTTAAAAATTTGACAAAACTTTTTAAAGCCTTGGCAAAAAAGTAGTCAATCAAAAACTGGCAATGACTGTGAAACAATTGCTGTTCTAGCAGTTGTCACACCTGTATGCATTAAAAATGTGCATTGGACCCCCACTTCAACCCGTTGAGTTTGTCACACCTTTATTAGGTTGAGAATTGCATTTAACTTCCAGACCTGCTGTGCTTAACTTTCACTTTTGGTAGCATGATGATGTACACATGGCACCCTTCAGGTCTTCATCCACCAAATGTAAACTATGCATTTGTCCAAAGCATAGTTGTTAAGATTTCCAAAGGTAACAAGAGATTCAAGGTTTTGATTCTTGGTTACCACGTGTAAAATGGACAGGTAAATTTCCCAAAAGCCTGAAGGCTGAACAAGGTCCAGCGGTAGATTTACAAAGAATGTTAATTCTTGACAAAACAAGCCTTTCTCCATAACCGTAAAACCCACAAACACGCAGATGTCCTTATCCTTAGTTACATCTAGGCCCTTCAGAAAACCTGTTAAATATAGGCTTTTTCTATGGACAATAGCAAACACATCCTCTTGATATATATACAGAGTATCTAAACTGCTTACCTTCTGTGAAAACAGTTTTCTGAGAAAACATTACATGGAACCATATGGTCAAAAATACCTAGCTCATCTTGGCCCACTTCATTAGTCTAAAACTATGATTAAAAACATATTTCCAATACTGAATTCAGGAA
>VZTL01063985.1:3555-24179 GCA_013400535.1 Scopus umbretta
GCAGAGCTGCATCAGAAATCTTAATTTTTTGTGGGAAATGGAAAAAGTAGCAGAGGGAAGAGAGAATGGAAACAAATCAGACCTTTTCATTTGATCTTTATAGAGGAAAGCTATGAATCACTCTGAATAGTAGTGTTTTCCACACTGACAATTAAATGTGTGTATATGTGTAGGTATACTGGTGACTGAGCCTTTTGAAGCACTTATCAGCTTCTCACATTGCTTATGTGTGGAGCAGAATTTAGTCGCTGCATTTTAGAAATGAGACATGGTTTTGGTTTTAGCGTTCTCCAGATCATTTTATTTTATCTGTGCTTAACTTAATGGCTAAAACTTGACAAGGTGTGAATACTTACAATGATTATTGTCTTTGGATTAAAAGAAAGTTGTTGAAGTTGTGGTGGAAGACTGACAGGCACTGGTGTCAAAAGTATTTCAACAAGCTACTGATCATTTTTAAGGCACGTTGACACCTGTGGAGAAAGTAAGTTTGAAATCTGCTCGTTGGAAAATGGGCTAAAAGTATCAAGAACAAAACTTCCAGTCTAACTTTTACAATTTTACAGTCACTTTAAAGCAAAAAATCCTTTTGTAACTCCTTTTTTTTTCTTTTAGTGTTTTTGACTCCTATCTAGCCAGAAAATGCAAGAAAAAGGATAACAATTCTTTTTGGATTAATTTAAAAAAACAGACAAACAAAAAAGAAAAAAAAAACACCCCCAAAACAAACCAAAAAACCAACCAAACATGTGAGACACATCACTTTTTTTTTCTGTCTTTACCTTGAAGGAAGGGAAGTTTAAAGAATTGTTTTGAGTTGGTGACTTAGGTCTTTGCAGAGTTAAAATTCTGAAATTATTCTTTAGTGCTGAAGCTTTACCAGGAGAGGTATGTAATACGCATACCAACTGTCCCCATACGGAGCTGTTCAGATTTTGGTAAGAAACGACTGGACTGTTTTGCTGACTCTTGCTTTGAATTTGGTGCCATGTTGCTCTTAAAAATCTGTCTCCCAGCTGTGCTGCCTTTGGAATTCTGCTACATTTTAGGAAATGGTTTTGGAGAGTCAGTGCAAAAATACTGACTCTTGACGAAGGGCAGCAGAATATTTACAAGAATCAGGTAAGATGACAGCTCTAATTAGTGAATGTGGGTTTTGTGGGTTTTTTTTGTTTTGTTTTTTTTTTTGTACTGACTTTCTCATGACCTTTAGTTCTTCCTTGGTCTCTTTCAGAGAGTAGAACCTTTAGTTAAATCTACTAAGACATTTGTATGAACTCAGGGGAATTGCTCAATCGTCATAATTTCTAGATGCTGACAGCCTAATGGAAGAATTAAAACACTCTTTAAAATGTACTATATACAGTGTTGAAAATGCATCAATTTGTAATGAATTGGACACTCCTAATGATTCTTTCATTTCACTGTCAAATGACGTGTGTTAGTGATTAGTGCTTCATAGGAAAAACAATTCAGATACTGACTTGAAAATACTGAGTTTTTACATTCTGTTAGAATACAGAATGGAAAAAGGCAATGTGATGCTATAAATTTCCAGTGACTACTGAGTTAAAATATTTTGTCTTGGGTCTAGCAATTCTAATCTGTTTATTTTTTTTTCCAAATGTGAGACTCTTTGGAAACCTAAACTGATCATTTTTTATTTTTTTTTTTTATTTTAAAAAGGAGAAATAGAATATCACATCCACATGGGTGACCCCTCCATTTCCATTTATGGTGAGAACACCCCTCAGGATGGATAGAAATTTGGACTTTCCTTCCATGCCAGTGTCTGGTTAATTGGAAAACTGATCAGCTTGTTGTCTGAGTCACACAGTTAACAGCTTTGGCCATACCTTCAGGAGACATTTGTGGAACTGGATATCCCCTCTGTGGGGAAAATATATAGTGAGTGTGAACCAACTGTATATAGTATAACAACTTCCCAGAAGCGTGGCTGTGTTATGATTTCAGCATCATCACTTTGCGTGAGCATCTAATAAGGAATGCTTATGTGCTAAAATAAATTGATTTGAAACGTCTTTGCATAGTTTTACATAATGCTTTGTCAACAGATCAACTGCGGATATGACTTTCTAGTTGTGAGAATACACTGAAATGTAGTTAAATTACTTGATTAGAGAGTGAACACAAACTTCCTTTTCTTTTCAGTGGTGGTTCAGTTTATAACTTATATGCTGATGATGAAGATGAGACAGAGGCATCGCCTTCTGGACAACAGATTATTGAGAATTCAATTACTATGAATAAAATGAAACTACTCAAGGCAAAGATGGAGAACATGAATCTAAGTAAAAAGGTGAAGTTGTGACAATTTTTCTATTGTAAAATGGCTTGCACTTTCTTAATGCTGGCTTTTCTAAAAAGCAGGTCAGATACTTTGCTGTCTTGGGAAGTGAAGTGAGTGAAGGACAGATGATTTCTTACCTGTTGTTTAAGTAAATGCTGTTGTGTAAATGTTTTGCTGTGGTGCACTCGCTTTACTTGGATCTACCTGTCCACGTTCAAAGAATTCACTACTGGTCCTGGATTTATTTGCAGTTTTGGATTGGTTTTTTTTTTTGGGAGGGGTGGGTGGGTTTCTTGGTTTTGTTTGTTTTTTCTTCCAATGCTTTAAGTAGCACTGGTTTGCAGTACTGCTTTGGTAAAAATCAATGTTTCTCTTAAATGAAACCTCATTAGAAATACTGTAACTGAAAAGCCTATAACGTTAAATATGAAAATGAGATTACCTAGGAAGTAACACATTACATTGGTGTTCATGTCTGTGCAGGTTACCTAGATGTAAAATGAAGATACTATACTTTATTTCATTGTTCATCTTGCTCGAGACTCTAAGCTCTTCTGGATAACTTTGGCATTCTGGCTTCCCTTTTCTATTCCTGTGACATGTGGCATGTTTACTAAAAAGCCTTTTCTGATAATAGTCTTTGATTTTATTATTCAGATGTTGGGGTGAAATCTTCATCACTAGTAGCAGATGAGGGAGAGAAAAAAATATTTCGTCCATTCTGGCTTTACACTGTCTGAATTCCTGGGAATATGACTAAGTCAGGTCTTTGAATGCAACCATAATTCAAATAGTAATTGTTATTCTATGTGGTTGTTGGTTTTTTTTAATAGCCTAAGAAAACTGTCAAGGTGAAACCTCGTCCTCCAATGGCTCCTCGACCATCTAGTGGCTCAGTGGCTGCTGCTCGTCACCGCTTTTTAAGAGTGCTGCCCCATATCGGACAGTCCTGCCTACCTCCTCCTGGGAATGCATATCCCTCAGAGTCTTCCCAAAATGCACTTTCAGCATTGGCTACTTTGGCCACTGCTGGTAGAACAATGCCGTCCACAACTAATGACTTTCTTAAAGAAGATGACACTTGGCAGAGCAACTCTTGGTCTCAGTCAGTTAGTAGCATCAGGTTACCACCAAAAATATCTCGTGTTGAACTAGAAAATGCAAAACTACCTACAAATAGTATTCTGAATCCTGTTTCATCTCTGCCTGCAAATTCAGAAAAAGCGCCTGAAAATGTGACCTCAACAAGTGAGGAGGATGCTGTTTTGTTTCCGAATCTAACAAATTTAGAACTCTATGAAACAGAAGAAAAACTTCTACCTGAAACAGATGCTTTTGCTTTGTTAACAGAAGCAAGCACCACTGAACAGTGTAGTGAGATATATGATATAGGAAAAGTGAACCCAGAACTCGAACTGTCTGATGGAGATGAAGAATCTAAGATTGTAGAGCAGCATACAAAACCTGTTAGTAAAGTGCTGAGCACTGCAGCAATGGGAGCTGGTCTTCTCAGTACTCGTGAATTAAGTCCACAGAAAAATCTGCTTTTGTCACCTCTTCGGTATTCAGCACAAGTGGCACGTCACAGTTCTCTGAAACCACAAACACAACCCAAATGCTTTGAGGCTGGTAACTTGAGATCTACAGCCTCCCCAAACGTGCTTCGATCATTGGAAGTCCGTAGTATAGCAGACTCCTCTTTTTCTAGGACTACTAGATTTCGTAGTGTCAAAGTAGAGTCACTTGGCAAAAGACCTGATGTAATTTCTAAAGCAGAGGCTAGGGACATCACAGATGTGGCTAACAAGGCATCCAAAGAACCTGTGGGTTCTGTAAGTAACTTAGGATTTCTGGCTTCGCTGGCCCGAAGCACAAACAGGGAAGGTTTACAGAGTTCCTGTGGGACAGGCAGGTTTCGGACTTCTGGTATTGCACTACCTACAAACCGTCAGCATTTTCAGGAAGAAAGCTTTAGGAAAACTGCTCCTCCAAATGAAGCTGCTGAATATATTCTAGTGAGTACTAATGCTTCCAAAGAAATTGAAGTTTTCCTGTCTTCTCTGGTACTGGTGTTATGAAAACTGTACTTTCATGTGTGTCTATGTGTCTTTTCAGGGAAGGCAGATGGGGAGGGAGAGATGTACTTAAATCCCTGATAGTCTTAAACTGTTTTCTGAATTTCTGTTTGTATCTTAACTGTCTGTTTATTTAAATGGGTCCTAGAAGTAATTTTTCTTAATTAAAGTGGTTGTTCACAACTAAAAATATTAGTTATTGTAGTGATAGAATTACAACTGTCTGTGTTTGAAGTGTCATCTGACTTTTCCTGCTGCTCACTAATTGTCATTTATTCCAAAGTTTGCCCTGTGACTGGCACCATATGTGCCTAGCTTCAGATCTCTAGTATACTTCATTGCTTTGGTGTGTTGTGAAGTATGGGGAGACTATTAAATAGCCATTTTGAGTAAGGCTTTATATTCTGAAATTTTAATTTTTTGTACAGAAGTCTTCTTGGACTCTTCATAGGTACATTGATTGATACAGCATTGATTTCAAACAAGCTGATACCAGACTGCCTAACGTTTCATTTAATTTCCATCTGCTAGTAATTTCCTTGTGGAAATTTTCTTTTTTTAGTCTGCGCATGGGCTTGGAATGAATGGAAGTATTGCAGCTGTAGGGAAAAGAGTAGGTAAGTAATGTGACTTATAATAATTGAAGATGACTCTTTAATCTTTCCTGATATATCACATATATAGAGGACAAGCATCATTTATCTTTGTAAGGCATATGTCTTTCAAAGTCCTCACTGTATTACATTTCTATAGCATGGTATAACTTTTAATATTTAAGCAATTCTTCAGCATACAGATGTCACCCAGATCTTAGGTAGACATAAATGGGACTCTTCCCTAGGTTTTTTTAATACTTAATGAATCCTGCATGTC
Organism: Scopus umbretta; assembly: GCA_013400535.1. Classification (NCBI taxonomy): domain Eukaryota; kingdom Metazoa; phylum Chordata; class Aves; order Pelecaniformes; family Scopidae; genus Scopus; species Scopus umbretta. The sequence goes on from VZTL01063985.1 coordinate 8,815, forward strand.
ATCTGTAGACATAAACATGACTTTCTGCTCTGAAGTTTCAAAAAAGTCGGTTCTATGAATACTTCTGAGTGTACTAAAATCAGAGGAAAATTTATCGGTAGCATTGTCTTTAGGACTACAGCCTGAGCCAGAAGGATTTGGCAAAAGAAAGGTGGGGAGGAAGCAATAAGGGCATGGATGCTGAAGATTACTGATTGATATGCAGATTTTTATTTATTTGTAATGGGCATAATTCTTTCTAGCCTAGTCTTGGTAACTGGAGTGCTTAATGTTTGACATCTACTGAAAATGGATGTGTCGTGCCTAAATATTAGGTTCTTATGTGATTAATTCTCTTGGGAGGAATGGAATTGTCTAGATCAGTAATTTAAAACTCTTAAGACAGCGAGCTAAAGATTCTCAGCACAATCAAGTTTTCTTCTTCACATATTTGACTTGCATTTTGCAGGTTTTCTTTTCTTCCTGTATGACCTTAGGAAAAGAGAGGCGGGCATGTATTCCAGGATTTTAAGATCTAGGTATAGTGAATGAGCTAGAAGATAGTTTTTCAAATAGCAGCTGCAACAGGAAAAATGATGTAATTGTAACGATATGGGAGTAAAAGCTGCTAAAATAGTGGATTATGCCTTTGTTTCACAACTGAGGGTACAGCTTTGAATTGGCAGTCAGTTGATGAACAGGTCTGTCCTTACCTACTCCATAGTAGAAGGGGTGATACCCTAATAGCCACATCTGCATGATGGGGAAGCCTACTATCATCTGTGTCATTTTGGATAGAACTATGTAGAAGGCAGTACTCTGGTGCATCTTATGTCAGACAAAAGCGTATTTCCCAAAAAGTTCCAGATATGAGAAAGACAAAGTTGGTGTCATTATATCATGTAGGCTCTTGAGAGAGGGGTGGCTGGTAATGATTGGTTGTATAACTGGCCAAAGAACAGATTCAGTTTGTTATCCAAGTCCTTCATTTACATGTAATTGCTGTAGGGACCATGAATGTGAGGACAGGTGTATTTTTTTTTTTTTTTTCCTGTTTAAATACGGTCCACGGGGGGGGCTGTCTTCAAGCTCTGTCGCTTTCATAAACTGGGCTAAGTGATGCTCCTGAAATAGTATGCTTTTAGTTGAAATTGATAGCGTGGACAAACATTGCCTGGAAGTTTCCATGCTAGACGGCAATGGGATAGCACTGGTTGATAGTGATGACTGCAGTGTGTAGTAACTGCCTGGTGTTATTATTGAATGTAGCCTGCTGTATCTCAGCTGAGAAATGACTGTTGGGATTAAAGGTGTGCTGGGCAAAAAATACTTCTGAACTCATGAGGTCACTTTTTGGGAGCATCCTGACAACATAGCAGCAGAAGCACTGGAAAAATGTTGAGAGGATGTACTGCTCACGTTCATTGTCCTAGCGTATGGCAAATATGCATAAGCAAGTTGTGGACAAAGAGCTTAATTCTACAGGGGGAAGGAAGATGCCTTGTCTTCACATGCTCTCCAGCTATAAAGCAGCAACCAACAATTACAGGGCAAAAAGTCAAAGTAAATTTTAAAGTACAGATATCTTACAAATATCTGCAAAGTGCCTTATGAAACCATATATCTAAATAGAGGCTTGTAGTCTAATAACATACTTTTCTTGCAATTATGGAATACCAGCAAGATTTTAAAATGTTGCGGTATTTATTTGGCAAACTTGAGTTATTAGCTACTGAGTATATTAGAAGCTAGGTACTTGAATGCCCAATTGATTCTTTGGAAAGCCATTGTGTGCAGTGCTTTCCCCAGCACATTATGTGTTTTTATTTTGCATTTGGGAAGACCCTTAGGAGATGTGTTTCTTGACTTCTTCTGTAACTTCTTGCTTATGTGAACTTTTAACAGGCGTTAAAAATATCGGGTCTAAGTCCCGCATTGTGCTGCCTCTTCCAAAGGTGTTCATAGGCTTGAGGTGTGTTTTCTGTTTTGGCTTTTGGGTTTTTTCCCCTCTTTGTTTAGGCTTTGGGGTTTCCACCTGAAGTATCCTAAGAAATGCAAAATGAATCTGGGTTTCAAAAGATAACATTTAACTAGGAGTTAACTAGGAGCAAGTAAAAATAAAATGTCTTTGCTGTCTTTCTACCTCTGAAAGCAGGTGAAGCAACCCATCTTCAACCTGTGAATGGCTCAATTCAAGCAAAAAAGAAAATTACAAAGCATTGCTTTCTTTGTGGCAAGAAAACTGGATTGACAACCAGCTATGAGTGCAGGTAGGCTGAGCGTATAACCAGCTGTTGTTTGAAAGTGATAGCTGGGTTAACCAAAAAGTTTTCTGTGCTGCATGGTGTTCCTTAAGCGTAGCAAATCAAAAGACAACCTTCAAAAAGGTTGCAATTCTCAGTTCAGAAAAACTCCAGGAATTAAAATTCAGGAATGTTGTACCTGTTCTGCTGTTGAGGTGGATGTTCTTCCAGGAAAATCAAGAAATGCAAGATATCAGGAAATAAAGAACATGATTGCAAAAAAAAGATCTATGATGTTTTATACTGCTGTGGGGAGAACTTGCTACAGATCTATGTTCAGTGTTTCTCAACAATAATTACATCATATAACAATTCAAGGAAAAACTGGTATTGTTACAATTTTTTTCGGAAAACCACCTTCAGCTTTGGCCCTATTACAAAATACCTGCACAGTTTGTGTATTTATATGAATTTATATGTGACAACTTTTTGATTTTACGCGTGTTCTGTTTCTTGTGATACTTCAGTCACCTTTGAACATCTAGAGCATTTCAAAAGCAGAACACCAGAGTGCTGGTCCCCCAAATCATGACTTGCAGACAACACAATGAGACCTGGTGCTTGGTGGTGATCACTGCAAACTTTAAAAAAAAACAAAACAAAAACAAACAAACAAACAGAAACCCTCCATTTTCTCTCTTGGTGTTGGTTCTCAAAGTATTGTTTCCCACAAGGTATTCTTTTCTAAGTATAATTTCCCATGAGCTAGTCATGGTTGGGAACTGCTTCACTGTGAGGGCTTCATTTGAAGCTGGTCTTGGTTCATGCCAATCAACAGCAAAATGAACGTGACTTCTGCCATTGAGGAACTGTGTTGGAGAGTTTCAAGGTGAGGAACTGCCTCCTTATTGACTCTTCAGTCTTTGATTTTTGAAACAGTTTTGGACACTGCACACTATCCTGCTGAGCAAATAGCTGCAGGCTGTTCTTCTAGAAGTAGTTAAACAGCTTGCTTAAGATTAAAAATGAAGCACAGAAAAAGGGGGGAAATTGCACATCTCCAAGAATAGCATTTGTTCTAGTTTCAAAAGGAGCAACCATATGACCTTTTACTAGAATGGAACATCAACCAAATAGAGGATACAGTTGTATGAGAGAACTGGTGGTTAAGGGACCAAGAACCAAAGAAAAGGAAATGTATTACCAGGCACACAAAGCCTCAGGAACAGCTGCAGAGTTTATTATGAACCCAGATAGACAGATATATAAATAGAGGATTATCATCTAATAGTGAGAGAGTAAGTTGGACAAGTAATGCTTAATCCATTTCAAGAGAATTCTGATTTTGAATGATGTCATTGTTTTACTGTCAAGAAACAACTTTATCAAATAATCAGGCAACAGGACATTAATATCAATCTCCACTTAACACACTTGTTTAGATCAGATACAACATCCAGAGTATGTTTTTCTCCTGTTAGGAGTCTTAGCTGCCAAGCTGTCAAGTTTGAAGCCAAAAATCATAATCTTAACTCATTGAAATTGCAACTGATATTGGAAAGATGCATCCTTATGCAGTCATATAGGAAGTCATGTTCCCTGTAGTTAGTCTATCTGATGCCTTCACAGCTGACTAAATCTGTATTTATTAAACTCAAGTGACTAATTTGAGTTTATGCCAGGCAGAAGTTGCGCTGAACTAAACATCTGTTTTGGTGATCTGAATAATGTGGTGTTTTTTAATTGAAATGCATTGTGTGGATTTCTCCTGATGCCATTATTTTAGTTCTGTGGTTTTGTCCTCTGAATTCTACCAACTGATGTTGTGTGAGGTCTTTAAAAAGAAATAAAATCAACCAAACTCCATCATTCTTAATTTATAAGCGTGTTTGACCTTGTTAGCTGGTTCCAGGAGCACTGATCTTGGTTAACTTCACAGCTGAAGAGACTGTTGGGTCAAAACTGCAACACTCAGTTACAAAAATGTCATTTTGATTACCCCACTGGTTAATGTTATCAGTCAAGGATGATTAGAATCCAAGCAGTTATGTCAAATGAACAACACATGATTAAGCCAAAGGGCTCCCAGCATGTCAGAGAGTTAAAGGCTTCTAAAAACTTGTAACTTCTAATATTCTTGATTCTTCAGATGTGGAAACAACTTCTGTGCAACGCACCGCTATGCAGAGACTCACACCTGCACCTACGACTATAAGAGCACAGGGCGAAGGTATTTGCAGGAGACCAATCCCGTCGTTAGTGCACCAAAGCTTCCCAAAATCTAACATGGTTGTGCTGCATGTGGCTGTTCTGCCATTGAAGAATTGTATTACATTGAGAGAAGCACTTGCTTAAACTGCATAATTTTGCCATGCTCCATATTTCAAGATTTGCCAAGTAACAAAAGCACATGAGGATGCATCCTGTTGAAGAATAATGTGAACACTACTGCAGTTAAAACTTTTCTTCTTTAGTGAATGAAAAGTTAAAGATCAGTTTTTAAAAACTTACACTATGGTTTAACTGTTACTGCACGTCTTGCGTTGTGTTTTATATTTGGACAAGCTATTTCACTAGACAAGTCTTGAAAAGATGCACTTTACTAACTTTATTTACTGTATAACCAGACTTGAGGGGGTGTTGTAATGAGGGTGTCATGTAATGTCTTTTGTATTCTTGCATTTTTTGTCCATTGCGTGGTATCTGCTAAGTTATTTCACTGGAAAGATCCTCCTCCCTCCCCTTTCTTCAAACAGCCTATTTTGAGATTTTTAAGGGGGTAGTGTGTTCCGCTCCTCTGTTCCATTCAGATTGGTATTCATACACTGTGTATCCATTCTGAAAATTACATATCATGTTAATCACATATACTGTTCATATGACAAGTTTGTTTTTAAATAGAAAATTACCCCTTTGTTGCCATTAAATATAAGGAACAACTTGTTTTAACTTTTTTTGTAATCCTAGATTTTTTTAGGACTGCACAACTTGGTTTGTTAAGATGTTGAATGCTGTTACTGGAAGATATTCTAATAAATATTAAATTTTATTCTGGTTTATGCTCTTACAAATGTACAAAATAACTTTTCCTATCTTACAGCATGCTGCTAAATTAGAAGTTGGGCTTTGTTATAGGGGGGAAGGGGATATATATATATTTTTTTTATTTCCAGAAGCACTGACTCATATCTGTTCCTACTGAAGTCAGTGGAAAAATTCTCACCAACTTCACTAGGAATAGTGTGACCAACACTGTGTGCTTTAAATAAACCTCCTAAAGTCTTACAGATGTACTAGCAAAGGCAAAATGGGCGTTCAACAAATGCCATATATTAACCTGCAGCCTTTCTCCCCTCCAGCTGCTACTGTACAAAGGCAGTTCAGTAATTGCATGAGACACCTCTGACAAGCATGCAGCTACTGCAGAAAGTGATGTTGGAGGAATATACCTACTGAAAGCCTTTACTCTTTCATTCCCTTAATGTGTCTGAAATCTTTTCTAAGCTTATGTTATTTGAGGTGTTCTAGTACAAACAGATGAATAAGAAACATGCAACAAACCACCAAAGCAAATGCAAACCCTCCACACTGCATCTAGACAATTGAATGTCGTGGTCCCTTTCTTGCCAGAGTTCTCAGCTGCTTAGTTGGTTGCGATATTAAAATGATCTATGCTGCCTTCCAGTCGAACAGTAGCAGCTAATGAGCATGGCAATCAGAAGTTGGGCCAAAGAAAGAAAGAGGATTGCTGAAAGGGAGAGAAATAACTTGAAGAATTCTCATTCTTGGAGGAAATCCATTTCATGTAATCGACCTGCAACTTCTTAAACCTTCTGGAGTTTTTGGAGAGTGATGATCTCGGGGAAAAAAAATTTTCAAAATCATTCTTCCAGACAGTGATAAGGTAAAAAGGTGGTAGGCTTATTCTTACTGGACAAAGTTGCACCTAGTATGAAGAAAACATCTTTACTGAGCAGTGCTAGGTACTGTGAACATGCCTGTAGTTTTTATTTCATCTCCAGCATGGGATAAATTTGATGCCTAAGGAAAAGAATAAGGAATGGCAAATGAACTAGTGTTTTTCCAGCAATTACTTATTTGTGGCTTAGCAGCTTTCTTAAGACAGCGATACTGGTCTTTTTATGGGCACAGTAGAGGCTTGGTAAGGAGTGGAGTTAAAATAATGTCAGCTGTCATCACTTAATCTGATTTTGCAAAAGTATAACTGTCAGGAAATTATTTTGCAGTGCATAGAATGGCCATACTCAAATTTGATTAAGACTACATAACTGAGATGTGTGGCAGGAAGTCTCCAAGTCAAATCTCAATTGTGACTGTCCCTTTCTGCATGTGCATAATGAAGCGCAACACAATACTTCTCAGAAAATGCAATGTAGTAATAATGTAATTTCTATGTGTGTGGCTTCTCATAATTTTTATTATACCTCATTTTGCGTATACCTAATACAGATAATTCTTGTGCAGAACTCTTCGGGGTTCTTATCTCCAATGCTGTGTTACAGGCACTCTTATTTTCAACTAGTAGTACAGCCCTAAGAGCACTTTAAATTTATAATTAACCATTTTAGTTGCTAATTTACATGCTACCAGGTTTTACCAAATCCTGTGTTAGACTGTGCTATGGATTAATGCCTGCTTACTGTGTAAACTTACCTAAATAGTTTGGTATTCTGAGTATTAGTGCACTGTGGTGCCATGCATCTGTTGTAAACTAATATTTAGCTTTTGTATCATAAAGCACTTACATAATGGAAGTTTAACAATGACTTTGGTGTGTGTTTCTCTACCTGCCTGACAAATATTTTTTTGCATGCTGCTTTTATGCTTGAGGACCTGTGAGGCATGACCGGGCTGGTCTCTTGTTGAATGACCTCCAGGATTCTTGTGTCAAATTGGTAAGTTCCACGCAGGTGTCAGAAATGTTTTTCAATCTCGAACAAAATATTTCCTTTCTCTGAAATCTGTAGAAGGCTGTGGTGATAAAAATAATTCTGCTTGCAATTCCCATCTCTATTCAGTTTGCAGTCCTCTGGGATGTAATTGCACTAGTGCCTTCTGCTAACAGTCTTCAGTTGTAGGAAAGGCTAGAATTTTTAATGCTCTATATTACAAAAATGAAGTCTTTCTAGCTTTTTTACATATTGTGAATTAGACACTTTGGTTTCTTTTGAAGTCCTTCCAACTTTCGTAATGGGGCACCATCTCCTGCATGTCAGTTGTGGGTTTGGAGTTGCTTGTGCCTGTAAGGAGTTGCTTCCACCCGCAGCTTTTGTGTTGGGTCATATTTTTCCAATTTTTGTTTAAGTCATGTTCATCTTGAAATACATTTGACGCTTTCTCTGGTATCTATGTTAGCATTGTGCCACAGTTGCTCATGTGAGGACATTCATGTAACTGAGAAAGCCATGTGAGTTTGGAGTAGTTTTGCAGTGTTTGTAATGGTTGGAGTGTTGGGTGAAAACAATGAAAAAAGGTGATTTTTGTAGTTACTGTCCTGCTTAAAGATCATTGTCTAAAAAAAATCAGATGATGTGCTCAATATAAAGATGAACTTAGGCTGTTTCTTGTGAAGCAGGGGTGTTCAGAGCCATTGGGATATTGTGGACAGTAACTGTTGTTTTTTAATATGTAGAACTGTAATTATTCACTTTCTGAGCAGAAGTTTGCCAAAACAGTCTCCTGTTCTCTTTAGCTGGTTTTAGTGTCTAGTTTATATTTGATGTTTCTAAGGTTACTTACATGTACCATTGAATATTATAAGCATATCTGTGCAGAGGTACGAGGACATTCCTTTTCACAATATTAGTTTTTATCCTCCTTTTCCCTACACACACTGAGCAAATATACAAATCAAAGGTTTTGTGAGCAAAATGTTTTAACTAATCAGAAATGCTTTTCTACCCTCTTTGCCAGAAAAAAGTAATTGCTTGAAAAGATAAGGAGGGTTGCGTTTCAACCATGACATGTTACACAAAGGCCACGAGATGTCAGTGGAGACCCCAGTCTGAGGGCAGACTTGGGATAAACCAGTTAAATGTACAAAATGGGGACAGAAATAAGTATTTCTAATGATGCTTAGGCTATTGGTTTTGACCTATTTTATATTTCTAGCCTGCCTTTATTTCCTCATCAGTGAAACAAATTCCTTTATTTATCGGGTTGCCTTCTTGAGCAGAGCATTTCAGCAAGCTGGTCTTTGTCCTCCCCCATTGCTTTGTTTATGGCAGGGTGATGCTTGCCTTATTTTTTCCTCTTGAGGGAAATCCACCACTCCCTTTTTGTTGGAATTTACAGCCATAGGTTGAAGAAGGGGTCTTCTACTTTAGCTCTCCAGACCTCCTGAGATCCTATAGGATTTATCCTGATTAATCCTTCCATCTGGTAAAAGTTTCACTAAGATGGTTGTGTGGTTAAAGAACAAGTTGTACTTCAAAGCCTTTTCAATCTTTCAGGAATGATGTGCCAGATTTTCTGTGTATTTCTCTCTCAAAAGATGAAACCATGTCATCCAACCACATGTGGATTGATTCCTTGAGCTAGCTTCTTTCCTGCAGCTAACTTTCCATGAATAAAAATTGCAATTGTAACCAGTTTCTCTTGGGACCACTAGCTACATTTTATTAGAAAGACTCAAAGGCAGTTGTTTCTAAGCCATCAAATGTGTCAAAAGGAATGGACTATTTAAGAAAACTGCAGAATCAAACATGCGTCTTGCCCTACCAATATGTGAATCTCTGTCTATAGCTTAGGTTCTGCTTATTCCAGCCATTCCTTCTCCCTACCACACACACACATATTCAGTGATGGGGAGACTTAGCATTTTCAGCTTTTGTGTGTGTCAGTCTTGGTCTCCTTCATCTTTTTTTTTAATCAGTGAGTCCATGAATAAGCCAGTATGTTTGGGGTTTTTGTCAATGCAATCATGTAATTTTTTTGTTCTATGTGCTTTTATGGCCATTGTGTGCATATTTCTTGGAAAGTATTTTAGCTTGGGTCATTGTTTTGCCTTTCCTATTAACAATTCTTTAGGAAAAAGAAAAAAAATATCCTTGCATAAGCAGCAATTTAGTAGCGTATCTACAAAAGCTTGCATAAAAGAGCCAGACAGCTATTTTCCAGCTTACTGTAAGTCTTCCGTGCAGTTTACTGGTACTGTGGCTGATTTGAAGCAATTTCTGCTGGCAGTGTTCAGTGTAAGAGATAGGTTTTGTTCTGCAGTATCTTTCTGGAATGAGGCTTGCCTACAAAAGAACTGCATCTAGAAGTGTGGTCCACGAGTTTGTGTGTAACTTCTCTTACGTAGGGACTTTGCGGCACAGAGCTTGTTGAGGCATTAGCTTTTCTGTGTGAAACTGCAGAGAAGAGACACCAGGGGGCAGCGGAGGCATTTAAGAACGGCAAAAGTTTTAGTTTTGCCCATTAATGAGATTTACAAAGAAAACGATAGATAAGGGAAACTGTGATTATTTCTTTATGGCCCTTATTCAGCCCACTCAACAGATCTGAGGAGGTCAGCAATACAGTACGTTCCTTCCCTTTTCCTAATTCCAAACTTTTAAAAAAAATTTTGAAAAGAGTGGGAGTGCGCCTCAAAAACCTATGATTGTATGCTGGTTTTTATGATGTAAACTATTAGGTAATCTTAATTATTGCAGAATAGAGAGCCCTCCTCTATTCCTCCACAGTAACCCTGCAAGTACAAATTTCAGAGGTGTCTGCTAGCTAAGTTATGCTGGATGCTATATATGCAGTAAAAATATTATCTGTCCCCATAATTCCGTACTGTAGAAGGACAAATGTTGCTTTCTTTTTCTTATGGATACAGGGTGAGGATCTGAAAGAATAAATTCAGTGGTGTGTGAGGAGTGTACACCAGTAACTGCTCAAACAAACTGACCACTCCTTACTACTTGTCCTTTCTGGCCTTGCAATTCAAGAAGCTTTACAGGTCTTCAGCAACAGAAATTTATTCCTAAACCACACTTTAAGGCCATTTTCAATCCTTTTCAATCCAATCTTCAGTAGGGATGATTACTGTATATCATATATATATATATCGTGTGTGTATGCATAGCTCCATAAGGATAATGTATTCTAATCACATCTGGATGGTGAATTATTGCTGAAATTAGGTGTTCTGCCCAGCACCAGAAATTGAAAAAAAAAACTTATCATAAAAATAATATGATTTACATGATACGTGATTAAGAGGGTTAATGAATTGGAAATAAAAACATTAAAATTTTCTAAAAGGAAAAATGAGGGGTTTCTAAACACCTTCCTTTCTCTTTTTTTTAAATTTTTTTTAATAATGAATATGATTTTTAAAAATATGAACAATTGTGGGTTTTTTTCTCCCTTATATCCATAAACTTAATGTGCAGACAGTCTTATTTCACTTGAATTGATGTTGTTTAAGACTTGGATTTATTTTGCATTAATCTAATTTATACTTAATGTCAAGTGCTGGAACTGTTTGCCCATAATGGGCCATGTTTGGGATATGGTAGTGGTTTGCTAAAAGCCTGCACTGGCTAGTGCAAAGTTATAACACAGAGACGTATAATGAAATACCTTTGTTTTTAAAACATGGCCTTGAAGACTGAGAGTTGAGTGACATTTCTTCTTGACATTGTCTGTCTTGCCAGTGATCATAGGTAGTTTGCTTTAGGGGAACCATAGGACTCATCCAAACAGATTCGATTAGCTCAAGATCCATCCAGTCCAGCATCTGTCTCTGAGAATAGGAGGTAACAGACACTTCAGAAGAAGGTGCAAGAATTCTGTAACCAAGTGTGCAGGAACCTGTTTTCAACACTGGATCTTATCTCCTGTGCTAATGACTGGTCTGAATTGTGAAGAATTTCTGTCTCAGTGTACAGTACAATATTAATTTGAAGGCTCATAAAGGTTGGAAACTATTTTTGAATCTTGATGGATTCACAGTCTCACTTATTTCTATTTATGTGTAATGGGAAAAGCATTTTCTTTCACTGTAGTTTTGAACTTCCTACCATTTTTTAATTGAAATTCATTTGGTGTAGTGTTATGAAAAAGGGAGAACAGTGTCTCCTGAATATTCAGTATGTACTGTGGTTGTATCATATCTCCTCTTACTTGTCTTTTCTATGGTAGCGATTCACTGTCTGCTATTCCAGAGCCTTAATTATGCTTGCTGTCCTCTGAATCTCCTCTGATTTTGCAGTATACTTTCAGAGATTCTTCTCCAGTTCCCTGGTTCCCATTTACCTGTCTTGTATATTTAGCTTTAAGCTGCTCAAGGTACTGTTACAATGGAAGCTTCTAAAATTGTGATTAAAATAGTATCTGGTAAAATATGCCCAGGGTTCTTCCAAGGGATGTTCTATAGAAATGCTTAGTATTACTAATCTGTCTGTACTCTGGACAGGATATAAATAGCATTAGTTAGAGTATGAGGAGAAAACGTAGGAAAGCTCTGTAAGGGGAACATCTAGCTGAGTTCAGCACAAGGGCTGTGCTTATGAGGAAGATGATGTCTGGGTTTTGTTACACAGAAACAGGCTGCTATTTTTACGCCTTCACCACATCTGCACGTTGGATGCATGCAATCTATTTATTGCAGTGGGAGAGAGCCGAAGCTGAAATATCGACTGCTAAGAGGTGGGCTCAGAAAACGTTTGTCTTCCTCTGCGTATTTGGGTTTGGGGGGAGTAAGTTAATATAACCTTCAATACACTCCTCAGTGGTCTGAATAACAAACCTGGAAGTGCAGCACACCAGGCAGGTCCTTTTTCTGAGTTCTGATCGGTAGAGGAGGAAATTTTGGAGGTTTGTTTTGGTTTGTTTTTTTTCTTTTTGCAAAGTAGAGGAAGAAAGTTGTGAGCTGTAGTCCAAGCTGCAGTACCACCTAACCTCTGAAGATGCATCACTTGTCAGTAAGCTTCAATTTTTCTTCTACTGGCACATATCCTGCCTTGAATAAGCATTAAATTTACTGGGGTACAAAGAAGGGACTAAGGTGCAGACTTCTTTTCTATCGGCATGCTAAATGACTTGAGTGCTACAAGGCTTAATCAAGTGACATCTTAACATTGTTGGTTGGATTTCCCTAGAGCCAGTTCACCCATACCTAGACAACTAGTTTTATCTAGAGAAATTACCTTAAAAGGTCAGTTTGTTGCATTTGCCAACCTTTTACTTAGTCTTGAGGCTCAGTAATGAGAAAATCCCTATTAACACTTCTACAGAGGAGAGCGTTTATGAGGTCTGGGTTAGGCTTTATGACTGCAAAAGCTTATCTGCTCTGAGGCAGATTCAGAGTTGTATGCAATCTTGTCGGTCTTGAAAGGCACCCTCACATGACTGTGGAGAGCTGCTGAAGTCTGCTGGGGTGTGCAGACTTACGCCTGTTTGTCACGTGCCACGCCAGATTAAACCTGCTGCATGTAGGGCTGGCTACAGTCATTGCTGAATCCACGATGTACAAGTGTCTTACACCACAGTACTGGGAGAAAGGTTACAGTCTGGTTTGCAGGCAGGAATGTTTTCTTCTCCTGTTGCTTTCCAATTGAGACTTTAATGGCTGATGCCACTCTGTCCTAGAGACGGGTTTTAAATGATCTCATCCTAGTGATTTTCCAAGGCCAGGTTTTAGTAAAATGTACTTACCGCAGTGCTAATTTTTATCCTGCATCTGGACTGAAGAAAGTGGATATATTTCTGGCTCTCTGGAAATACACTTGTTAAGATGTCTGCAAATCACCTGCTTGGAGGTCTGGTGGTGTTTTTTATTAAAGGTGGTAATAAGCTTTGAACTCTGGTGCTTTTCTGGTAAAAGCTCCTTCCTTAAACAGACTTTGAACAGTGCATTCTGCTGGGTCACTGCTTGCAAGCCGCTGAAAATGGGGCTCACAAGGATAAATTATCTGAGAAAGAAAAATGGTTTATTTTACAGTGACTGCAGCTCTTTGGATATGTTGCATGCATGTATTTGATGAGTAGCCTCACTTCTGGTCTTACTTCCTTCTCTCTTAACTCACAAAGGGTCAGTGCTTTAACACTGTATGGTGCTTGTTCAGTGTTGTAACATCTTTCAGGTGCCTACCATGCAATTATCACGCATCGTCTAATTTCTTCTTTCAGTTCTAAGCTGTTGCCATTTACTGTAGCAGAAACAAGTTTCTGACAGTGAGCGTCTTTCAGTCATCACTTGTCTGAACATTCCCGGTTTATAACATTGATGTTCTGGGCTGGCAAAGAAAGGGAGTATTTCCTCCTAAATTTCCTCCTAAAATTGGCAAGAAAGCAGCATCTCATTTTCTTGATGTTCTACGAGAGAGAATGGCAAAAAGTGCTCCCACCTATCCTGTAGAGCAGACTTAAAAATAATGCTGTGTGAAGCACATTGAGAAGAGGTTTTAAGGAACTGCAGATCTTACAGAGGTAAGTTGTTTTCTTTCCTTTTCCTTTCAGAACCTGAAATCGCCTTTGTATGAATGAAAATCAGACCGGAAGGATGTAAACTTTATTTCTATTTCCTTCCATCTTTCTACTTGAATTCATATCAGTTCCTTTCACCTTCCTCTAACGCTCCGCTTTTTCCTTCTCCTACCAGAATCTATTTTATTCACCTAGCACAAGCAGAAAACAGAAGAGCAGCAGTGCAGGAAGGAGTGAACCCTGGGCTCACCTTCAGTAAAACTCGGGGTCATCAGAGGACTTCTGGAGAAATATCCCTCATCTCTGCCAGTAGTGTGCATATAAGAGAGTGAACAGATGGGGGGAACACACAGCTCAGGATATGCAGGTGGAAGGAAGTAAAGGAACTGAGCTGACTTGGAGAAAAACTAGCAAAGAAAAAGCCTTGGAGCACATCCTGGCCCGTCTGCATGCATGTCATGTTTGCACGTGTGAGCACATACGCATATGTCTGGATTTAAAGCTTCCTAGTCATCAGGCTTACATTCTTTTCTTTTACTGGTTGTTACCCAGTCTAATAGATGTGTTTCTCTACATCTTAAATTAATAGCCATAGACTGACATACTTGCATCCAAATGAATGAGCATGTATGTACTTGAGTGCAGGAAGGCGCTTACACCTGCCTATTCTTTGCAAGGGGTCTTCTGGGGATGTGGATTTTTGGGATTTGCAGTCTCCCATCAGTACCTCACATTGGTGTGATCCCCTGCAAGACTTCTGGGGATGTTTCCAGCCCTGCGTCCACAATGGCTGCTCTGATTACAGTGATACAATGCATGGTTTTGTACAAAAAGCTGCAAGGAAGTGTTGCGGTTTCTTAAGATGATAACATAAGAGACTGGTATAGCCCATTAAATATATGGTAGCAGTAGTTTTATTTTGTATTTGGGAACAGATTTCCCCCAGAAGATCTAAACGGCCCTGGAGACCCAAACCACAGTGGAATTTTAAAGTAATCCCTTAAAGTATTGTGGAGTTGCTATGGAAACATGCAGGTGCTCAGACCAATGTTGTAGAATAAAAAGATAATTTGTGATTATCTGGCAAAAATGAATTCTGCTTTTCCACATAAGAACTACTGTATCTATTGTCATAACGAAAGACAAAAAGAGGGCACAGTTGTACAATGCATATTTTTTACCATTTGGGATTTCTGCCCCACACCACTTTGCAGGTCTTCCTGCTAAAAGGAGTAAAAGTATTTCTGAAAAGTACAGTCTTAATAACAGTGTGCTAGATCTGTGCTGCTTCTGGAGAGAACTGGAGTCTCCTGGGCACAGAGGTACTTCTCTTACTATGACTTTAAACAAATTGAATTTACTGTTCAATCAAGTATTTACAAAGGCCGCATGTGTATGCTCACAGTCCAGATCCTGTGTGCAGGACATCGGGGCAGCTCTTTCTGCAGACCCATCAGTATCTTCAGCTAAGTGTGACTTGCATTTCTAGGTGCATATTCCTCAACTATGGTTTTCCCTTAACTTGGAGCCAGAGGGTGCCCAGTTAGCAAAGTGGAGTATCTCCTACTGAGAAAGTGTACAGCGGCGCTAGCTAGAAGAATTTAAGGTTTCCATTTGACTGATGGCCTTTAGCTTAAGTTTATTAGTTTATTCTTTCTTCCCTATTTTTTAAAATAGTTGCAAATTTTGGGGGGGGGGGGG